>CM070760.1:1843882-2121382 GCA_036346245.1 Bonia amplexicaulis | reverse complement strand
CGCTCGCCAACTAGAATAGTACAATCATTCATTTGCCACGGCAATTTGCACTGAGCAACGACTGCCGACATGGAAATGCTTCGTGTTATAGGTCCAACGCCAAACACATGGTGTCAGTGTGTGTCACCTAGCGTCAGTCTTCATTCATGTAATCTGATCCTGTAAATGGAGATCAAGCTGCAGGATGCATTACAAAGGCCCAGCTAAAGATTCAGAAATCAAAACCCATATGCAACAGTCATGAGTGACAGGGTTGCCCAGCCCACGTCCAATAGGCCCATCACGACGCAAAACCAATGCTCAAAATTGAACAGATATGGTGTACAAAAAGTACAAAACACTGCCTCTATAATGGATGCAATGGAAGAGCTGAGGCACGAACCCTTGCTGTTGCAAAACATATTCAGCAAGCATGGCAGTCTTCTAGAGAAGCCTGGCTCAACAGCGTCTGATTCTTCTCCAAAAACGTCTCTGCAGCCTGAGTTCTTCAATTTCTGCGGTAATAGGAGCTTTAGGGCACGTTCAAGGTCTTCAATTCCTGCGGTAATAGGAGCTTTAGGGCTATCCGAGAGCGACTCCTCCAGATTCCTCGGTTTCCAGTCCAAGGTCTTCAATTTCTGCGGTAATAGGAGCTTTAGGGCACATTCGGAAGTGCTTTCCATCCTGCTTATGGCTTAGGCTTTGCCCCGCTGAAGACACGTGGTCTGTTCTTTTTTTTTTTGTGGCTTATGGTTTTTGGCTAATTTTTTTGAATTTTGGCTGTTTGCGACAGAGATTACGGAGAGAGATACTCGCTTGTGATTTTGGTTGATACAGATATTAGGCTTTTAACGTGTACTACAATTATCTTGTAGATCTCATCTTGAAAAAATACTTCATTTAAAAATTAGTTACTATAGTAAAAATTAAAAATCACTTTTAGAAGCCGAAGCCGTAAAGAATAGGCTATGTGCTCCTCCGAACAGCTGAACAGCTAGGCATTTTGGTCCATCCGATCCCCTGCTGCGCGGCACACCTTCCTCCACCGGATTAGTCAAGTCAGCGATGTCGCAAAAGCAAGAGAATTGTTCAGATGACATAAAGAAGAGCTGTACGATCACATGGAGGTCACTTTATATTATGTGATGAATGTTTAATTTTGATATGCAAATTTTTGTCAAAGTTTTAGTTTAGTTTTGAAGCTAAGTTTTTAGAGTTGTTAGGATTTAACCGGTTTGATCGGCCTCACAACAACGGTCAGACTGGCGGCTATGGAGCAATCAGACTAGCATCTTTTAGAAAATAGTCACCAAACACTTATATAGATGTGTTTGATGATGTCTTTACACTAGGTGTCATTTAATTTTGAGTTCTGAGCTGAAATTAGATAGAGATTAATTGAAATTCTAGAGACAGTTTTCTAGTACCCTTAAGCGATGAGACCAACCTGTGGTCGATGATCAAACTATTAGCGGTCTGACCGGTGTTAGATCAACGGTCTGACCGGCCTCCTATTTAAAGAATAGTCCCATTTTCCTCTACAACAGTGTTGAAATGTTAGTAGTTTCAACTTGATTTTGGTTTAGTTTATCCTCCTTTTAAAGGTAAGCAGGCTGGCAAAGCCTGGTTGTCTTTCTTGTTTTTTTCCCTTGTGTTAATCAAAGTCAACTTTTCCCCTATTTTTTTCTTAAGAAATAACTCTTTAAACGGTGTATGGTTACCAAATGATGTTTTTTTTACAATTTTCTGTTGACACTGGGACGCTAACCTGAGATATTCGCATTACTACAATCAACGAACCAACCATAGAAATTTTGTAACCACAAAAAACGACTGATATCTTAGTGAGCTATGCAAGTATGACATTAATGCATCCGAGATACTGGTGCAACCTCTTCTTTGCATTGTTTATTGATTGCTTTGCTTGCATTGGTGCGGTTACTTCTAGTTTATTTTTAGGATAAATTCTTACATGCCATGCAAAATTTACAAATCACATATCTATTATCTCTTATATCACTGACATGTAGGTCCACATAAGTGATCGTAAAAATTCACCGTGGCAAATAAGGAATAACCGAGTTATCATGCATCATCACTCTGGAAATTGACTGACCTACATCATTGGATTGCTAGCTAATTGCTGGGCATTTATATTGTAGGTTCCATCTCTCACCTAGAGTCTGGAGGATATGTCAACGAGTTCTTGTGGCTATCTGTTCCAGTCTACTGCACTTTGCTCGTTATATACTCCACGTTTGAGGCTGGTTCAAACCCAAGCTATTTAATTTGCTGTTCCTCCTGGTTAAACCTTTTCTCTCTAACCATTGCCCATGCTTTCTCAGTGAAAATTCAGCCGCTGATAAAAAGCCGTAAAGCCAGTTATCTCAGCCACGAACCTATCACAATCTTAAGGGATCGAGTAGATACTTTTTCGCTACAATTTATGATTGCGGTTTATCATTTTTGACCTTAACATAATTATTTATGTGAACAAATCGAATACTAATAAATTACTACACAACAACAACAAAAAAACATCATATTTGTTTATATAAGAGAAGCGATAAACCATAAGCAGAAAATAACTGACCTTATGCTATTTCAGCCTACTCCTACTTATGTTACAAGTTAATTATGTGAAGCATTTATATGCTTGTCTTTACCTGGACTGTTCCTACCGTGATCGTTCTCCAGAACGGCCCATAAAAGGTGACAGGTGTACGTATAATTGTTGCAAACGATATGATGCAACCGACCCGATCTGTTGGGTAGGTGGCTCCATCGGTGAGTTCTGCATGAGCAGATGCAGTACGCGGGGCTTGCTCACCCTGTGACGACGCCCCAGGTCGGCGCGTTCTCGCATCTTTACGCGGCGTTCTGTTTTTGTTTCCTACCATTTATGGCTTATAACTGTGATAAACAGTTTGTAGTCTTAGTATAAGCGTTTGATGAAAGAAATCAAAAATAAATAAACTGATAAGTCGTTTTAAAAATATTATTTCGATAAACCATTTAAAATAACAATAAAGAACTCATTTTATTTATTTATTTATCTCTACTATTATATAAATTGGAGTTGGTGGTCGTCGGTGCATTATCCTCTCCTCTCTCTATAGCCATCCGATTTGATCTGGATCATTCATCTCTCTGCTCCTCACTCTATCAGAATATAACCATCCACTCCCTCCACTTTCTTCATCTCCTCGCGCATTCTGGCCACCATTCTCTCTCTGTCGCTTGCTCTTCCATGTTTGATGTGTGAAGTTTGTCAGACAGTAAGTTCCATCTCTGTTGCAACACACGGATCTCTAACACGGATCTCTAACTAATTTAAAGAAAGTTATAAGTCGTATGGGGAAAATTCTGAACGATGCCCCCATGAAACCGTGGATGCCTATGCATTTTCTGGCAAAACCGCTGCGGCTTTGATGATGCAACCGAGAGACGATACTAGCGTGCATGCGCAAGGCATGATGCGGCACGACCCTTTCTTTCATGGCTCGTTCCGTGCTCGCGACGCAAAACTCACGCGAGGTTGGAGCCGGTGGCGCTCGCCTTGTCCAAAAGAAGCCGGTATCGCACGCCACAGCGGTCAGCCCATGCCGGCCTAATAGTGGCCACAGATCCTCTGTATAATCGAGGAGATGTGCTTGTGTAGCCTTTTATCAGGTGCCATCTGGTTAAAAATTATTGGACAGCTTCTAGATTGATGTGATGTAGAACATATTTTTGCATTTCTCTTCAGGGATTTGACCATTTGAGGGATCCCTGTGCTCGAAAGCGCGGTTTAAACGGAAGTTTTGCGTGCAAGATGATGCTAGTAGGTGTTCTGAATTCTGACGGTGCAGACGACGCCTAGGAAACAAATTACTCCGGGAGATGTATCGCTGGGGTCAACAATGTCTGCTAGTGTCGCCATGTCCTTTCAGTTAGTTCATTTTGCGTAGGTGAGCAGTCGTAAAGGTGAACGGAACGGGCTCAGTACTAGCAATGGATTCAACAAATCCTTGAGACCTTGAGATTGGAGAAGCTGGATTTCTAGCCACTTCAATGCATGCACTGTGGGCCTGTGGCAATTCATTCAGGTACAGAACTGAATCATGAACCATCCACCAGCCGTGTCATCGTTCCTTAGTAGGATACCTCCGCAGAGACGTTGGTTTCCGCAACGAGCTTAAGTTTTTGCTTGTTTTAACGGTAGATTATGACTTTTTAAATTTAATTAGACCAAATAATCTACATCAGTTTACAGGAAAAAAATAAATCGGCTACAACGAAAAATTCATAATCTATTATTAAACTAAACACCCCTAAATACTCAATGCAATTTAATAGTTGATGCCAGACTTGGCGCCGAGCTGCAGCTGAGGTGATGCTTGTCAGTTCCTATAGCCAGCAGCAGAAGCAAGCAAGCTACCTGCCTCCTCGGTCAAACGCATCAATTGGCCGGGTGCAGAGCTTCTAGCGGCCCGTCTCGCTGTCAGTGGCGTGCGAACGGCGCGGAGATCACGCCTTTCCCCACATGCACCATGCAGCCGAAGGGTGGTTTTTTTCGGATATGGATAATAGCATTTTAGTTTTAGTATAAATATGTATCTGAATAGACTAAATATCTATATAAGCTATTTTGAAAGATCTATACTAATAAGCTGTTTTAAAAAGATATTAGAAAAAATCGTTTTATTTATTTATTCAGATAAAATTATAAACTAAAAAAGCAAAATCAACAGCAAAGCGCGCGGGTGAGCCCTTTGACCGCAGATGTTACTGCAAACCAACTAACCAAATGCCAACTGGTCCCTGGTGGAGTACTATAATTGCTTGATCTCGTCGTAACACGGCGTGATTGGTGAAACGGAGAGGTGAATACGATGCTCATGCCGGATTTTTGCGTGCACGGATCTGGATGCGCACAGTACACGTTGCTGCCGTCGACAAAATTCCCGGGGTTAAAGAACCCGTTGTTGCGTGCACGTACGTACACTCGCTCAGCTCCCGGATCGCGATGTGATGCGGTGACATGGACGTGTGGTCTCCGCCCGGGGCTGCCCTCATCCGCCGAGGTGCGCGCGCGACGCGCCATTCGTCCGTAATCCGTTCCGCCCTGCGCGGCCACGGCAGCGAGCGCGTCGTCGCTTTCGCGGGGGGCCCGTGCGTGCGCCCCCTCCCTCGCCCGGTCGGTTTTCGGTTTTTGACCGCTCCGGGCGGAGCGGCTGCTCGGTTGGGTTGGGTCTGGCGGTCGGCGTCGCGCCCCCGCGCGGGGCGTGCGTAGAGTGGAAACGGATCGGATATATGCATAGTTTTAAATACGAATACAAATTTATATTTTAAAATGAATATAAATATAAATTCGAATATTCTTAAATACAGATGCGAATATTCTCGAATACGAATACGAATACGAATATTTTTAAATACAGATTTTCTCAGATATGAATATCGGATACAACGGATTACCGATTTTAAACCGTCTAAATTCAAATTTTGAATCACAAAATTCATACGGATTTTTCATGGGTTCTAGAAAACGGATTGAATACGAATCGAATAGTCTCGAATACAAATACGGATACGAATATTCTCAAATACGAATATGGATATTTTTAAATACGAATTTTACTTACATATTCATATTTTCTTAAATACAAATATCGAATAAAATAAATTATCTATTACTATTTTCCACCCTTAACGTGCGCGCGTGCCGTCTGAGCTGGAAACCAGAGAGAAACGAAGGAAGTCGCAGGGAAAAAGTCGCGGGCAAGCCGCGCGGCCCACGGGGCCGAGGCGCCGAGTGAGTGGTTGGGCCGACTAATTCTTGTCTCTTCTGCTGGCCAGTTGGGCGCTTCCCCGACGACTAGTATTTTCCATCGTCTACGAGGGTGGTTTTGGAGGTGGAGTCACTTCCCCGGCATCTGGTCCGGTCAAAATTTGGCCCCTATATTATTTCCGGAGTTACACCAACGATCCCTCTCTCTCTGTCAATTATGGATGTCAACCTTTGTTACGGTACGGTGAGAGATCTACCGTGTGAAGTGTGAACTTGTGGTAGATACCATCGGTCAGTATGGAGCCTATTCTTTTTTTTTTTTTTTGTGGTTTGTGTTTTTTGGCTGCGGCTTGTAATTTTTAGACTGTTCGTATGAAAGATTATAGAGTAACTGAAACTCACGTGTGGTTTTTGCTAATATAAATGAAGTCGGTACAATATGTACTACAATTAACTAGTAAACCCTATCTTGAAAAGACACTCCGTTTAAAAGTTAGTTGTTGTAGAAAAACCAAAAACTGAAGCCAAAATCTAAAAAAGAACAAGCCCACCATTCGCTTAAGGCCCCATTTATTTCGACTTCACCCTCTAGTTTCTATCTTATTTTTTTACTATTTATAAATTTTGTCATTTTTTTGATTTTTAGCTTTTTTTGAGCTTTTTTTACCGGTTCTTTTTTCTATATTCGTTTGCGTTGTCGGTGATGGATTAACATGTTTTTTAAAAAAATTAAATTTAAGTATACCAAATAAGTCACCATTAGTTACAGTGTAATTTTAGTTATAAGCCACTATTTTTTAGCCCAAATGAGCGGCACCTAAGACCCGTGCAACAAGTGTTTTCTTGATGTGATGAAGTGTTCGATTCATGTACGATATACAAATTGTAAGGAGTACGATTTTATTCCAGAGACTACTCAATTTTAGGGGCCGCTCCAATCACTTTTTGGTTGTGGCTTATAACTGTTTGTTAAAATTATACTGTAGCGACTATTAGTTTTTTGGGGTTATTGAATTAAAGAAAATAAGAAAAAAACTAAAAACACTATTATATTTTCCTAGACAATGTAAAGAAAAAAAAGAGGAAAGAAGCAAAAAATAATAATAAACCAAAATTAGAAGCCGATTATTTAAAATGGTTTCTGATTTAAAAAACTGAAAGAAAAAAAATCAAAAACTGAAGTCGTTTGGTGCGAGGTTTTAGTCCCAACTTTTCAAGTTTGTGGGATGTTTTCATGTTCATGTGTTCCAAATACTCCTCGGTTTTAGACATAGGAAAGAAAAAGGAAAACGGCGGTCATAGTGGTCAAACTAACGAGGAGTAGCGTGACCAGAAAACACTCGAGCACGATTAGGCTCCAAGATCCAAATTACCTCACAGACTACAAATATCTCACACAAACTCTTGAGCCAAGTTTGTCGGTGCATATCCAAACCGCTGTTTGGCTGCGCCACGTCGACTCGCCCCGCACCACTATGCGAACCGGTGGGCCCACCCGGTTCGGGGTACGGTGCAATGCAAGCCGATGTGGACTCCCCTCCCCATACGTAAAACAAGTCTGGTTGGCATCTCACAAAAAGTCCGATTGGAATACGTACCACGGGAGGATTTTGGCGGCGAGTATTCTAACCCGTATATTTATATCTACTGCGAACTAGTAGTAGATCCGAGTGGGAATAAATCGCAACGAAAACCCCTTCGAAAAGAGCAAAACAGAACACGCGGACGAGGACGCAGGCAGAGGGAGACAGATCCATCGCCCCACCCCTACTCGCCGATCGAGCTCGCGCTTGGATCGCTTCTTCTCTTCTCGTCTTCCCTCCCGCGGAGGGGAGAGACGGCGGACGAGGAGCCCTCCCGGATCCGCCTGAGCTGTAAGTAGTTCATGTCTCGAGATCTTCCCTCCTTGGGAGCTCCCGTTTTGTGTTGGGTCCTCTTGGAGGTGTCTGGCTCTGTTGATTTGTGATCTGGGGGAGGTCGCGACTGACGGGCGAGGTGTTTGCTGTGGTGGGTTGGTTTTGGCTTGCAGGATCGGGGCGTGATCTGCGGGTGAGCAGCTATGGCGGCCGAGGGGACTGCGTGCAACGACGCCGGCGAGGCGCCGAAGGCGGAATTGGCGGCGGTGAAGGGGTCCGTGGCGGCCGCCCCGCCGGGGGAGAGGCTGGCGGAGGAGCACGAGGGCGAGGGGGTGGGCGGCCCCTTTGTGATCGTGAACGGCGACTCCGACGGTCTCCCCGACCGGGGCTCAGATCTGGACCGGACGTCCGCTGAGGATTCGCCCTCGGACGAGGATATGCAGCAGCCGTCCAATGCAGGCCGCGGGCGGAGATCACGGGGAAGGCGACTCCGACGGGGCTCAAATCCGGACGACAGGTCCGATGAGGACCCCCCCTCGGACGAGGACGATCAGCCGCCGTCCAATGCTGGTCCGGATGCGCCCGCGGGCGAAGCTCACGGGTCCGCTCGTGGGGAATTGGGCGACCCGGATGCCGCACTCGGTGTTTCGACGGCCGAAGGGCACGATCGTGCATCTGCAGAGTCTGAGGATGGTGTGGGTGAGGGCAAAGGGGAGCACAGTGCCAATTTTGTTGCTGAATTGGTGGACCAGGAGATTGCCGGTGGAGAACAGGGTGGGGCAGAGGCTCCGGCAGCCAGTGGAATTGACCCTGCTGACGCTGGTGCTGCTCCTGCTGTGGATTCTGATGTTAATGGCAAGGAGAGCAGAAGGGAAGAAAGTGCTGCTGCTGATGTTGCTGAATTGCTGGCGCATGAGGCTGCTACTGAAGTACAGGATGGCGCAGATGCTGCTGTGGAGTTGAATGGGCGGGATGATGCCCTCACACATGTTGAGTCCGGTTCCACTGCCTTGGAGTCTGAGGATTGTGGTGAGGAGAGCAAAGGAGGACAGAGTGCTGCTGAAGTCATGGAGCTGGTGGAGCTGGGTACAAATGGAGTAAGTCCGATGGTGAATGGGTATCATGATGCTGACATGAGTGCTGATTCATGTGTAACTATTACTGAGCCTATGAGTCCTGCTGATGAGGGTAAACAGGAACAGGTTGCCGCTAATGTCACAGAATTGGTAGAGCAGGGTGCTGCCTGTGGAGAACAGGATGATGCTTTGCAGACCAATGGGCATGATCATCTTGACAGGAGTTCTGATTCTTGTACATCTGGTTCTGAGTTCAAGGCTAATGCCAATGAGAGCAAAGGGCAACAAAGTGGTCAACTAGGAGGATCGCCGACAACTGAGGCTGAAGTATCAGAAGGAATGCTGGATGCATCTAGCAGCGACTGCGGTGCTTATACTTGCGAGGAGCCCGTAGAAGAGGAAGATGTTGCAAATGGGCATGGCAATGCTGATGCTTCTGGGGAGCTTGAACCTGGAGCTGAGGAGGGAGAGGATGAAGCCACCCTTGGTGTTCTTCAACTGAAAGACAAATTAGACAAGGACAGTGAGGCGAATTTGTGCGATGGACATACAGCTGATGCTGTTTTCTCGTACGAGGAAGCAAAGCCTCCTATGAAGGAGGGAATAAATGAAGCTGTTCCTGCTGATGCTGGTCTGGATGTGATAACTGAGAATAAAATCAAAGAAATTGTGCAAGGTGATGAATTGGTCAAGGATGATGTTTCTGTTGGCATACTTCATTCTGTGAAACCAGACGCAAATCCATTTATTGAATCGAGCGGGGATCAGAAAGTCCAGGTCGATGTTGCTGCAGGTGATGAAAACGCGATGGGTTCTTGTGTGAAGGCTGACAATGTGGTGGAAATGAACACAGCAGACATCATTCAAACACAGGAGCTCAGGACAGCAGTTGAAGACAGGAGTATACGATTGCATGTAAATTCATCTGGTGAGGCTGAAGAAAAGGAGTTAAACATACAACCTTGCCCCGAGGAAGCAAATGTAGCTCAGAGTGATGATTCTTCTGTACAAACTGGAAAGCATGAGCAGTTAGAAGCACCTAATGGTAGTCTAGCTTATAAAAGTGACAATGGTGTAGTAGAGGCAGAGCCAAGGAAAGATGTTGAGATGGAGGTTGTTGATGCTTTTCCATTGCAAGCAGCTGCAGCTTCAACCTTTCATAATGAGCCGAACTCCATTGATTTGGTTGATAATGGACATTCAAGCGTGGATACCGAGTTGGAAAGTTGTAACCATATACAAACAGAAGAGTGTAGTTCTCGAGAAATATCTAGCACTGCTGTTGATCAAGTAATATCTGGGGCTTCTATGGAACATGGAACTGCTGTGGCTGATGACGCTGAACTCAGTTCTGAAACAGGAGATGGATCTCAAGAAAATTCTGGTGAAACTGCTGTTGATCAAGGTGAACCTGTTGCCTTGAATGAAGATGAAGCTGTTGTCATTGATGATGCTCAACCCTCTTCTGTTACAGGAGATGGATCTTCTGTGGTTGGTGAAGCTGGTGATATTTCCCAAAAGGACGAATTGAGTAATTTAGGTGCAGATAGCAAATCTCATAAAGATCAATCAGAAATTTGCGACACATCAACTACGCTTGATGAGCTTTCCTCCACAACTGGAGATAAAGGCTCCTCTCCAATAAATGAGCTGGCTTCTTCAATTGAAGAGCCTTGCTCGTCAGATGTAACATTGGAACCTGAGGTTAAGGCTCCTTGTACAGACAAGGAGATGTGCCCGTCAGATGAGACAGGCAAAAATATTTGCTTTGGAAGTGTAAATGCACAGACCAAATCTTCTCATGAGGTTGAAACCAAATGTTTGGAAGGTATGCAATCATTTTTATTTGGGTATCCTTTTTAATTGTTCCAATTTATTATTGTCCTTCAAGTTAATGCTTATTATAATTGTTTGTAGAAGTTAAATGCTTATTGTTGTTCTTGCATAACAGCATTGGAACCTTCATCTGTTGATACAGTAGTCCTGGAGGAACACAAGAATGATGATGAACATTCACATGCACATGCAGATGAGGCAAAGATTGTTGAGGACTCCAGTGAGTCACATGTGGATCTTGATAAGAGTAATAAGGGAGATACACAGGTCATTAGGCAACAGAGGATCTACCTAATAAAGGTCCCAAAATTTGCGGGTGAAGATCTCTGGGCAAAAACACAGGATGCGCAGGTTCATCTGGCTCGACTGACCGAGGAAAGAGATGCAATTAATGTTAGTAAGCAAAAGCAAAAGGTAATGAACCTCCTAATGTTCACACTCCTTTTCCTTCCCTAGCATGTTTCTTAATTTTGGATTCATATATTGCAGGCTGTTTGCGATGAGTACCGGGAAAAATTAGAGGCAGCATGGCAAGAAGAGAGGGAAGCTAGGGCTGCTCATGGTGATAAGAAGCATGATTTGAATAGTGTGCGATCAATGATCGGGAAGTTGAATAAAGCAAATTCAATTGAAGAAATTGATGAGATGGTAAGGATTCTGCCATGGTGTATTATATCATAGTGCATTGACTTTATTCCCCTTCCTTTCATATTACTCTATTGTGGTTTTAGATCTGATATCTTAAAAACATCATGATGCTTTAGATTGCAAGGAAAGAGAAGATTATGGAACATGAGACCATTTCTTTAAAGGAAGAGAAGCTTTTCATTAAAGAGATTAATGAACTAAAAGCACAAAGGAAGCAATTATGCTCCAATATGGGCTCGAAGACTGAAATCAGTGAGGCATTCCATCAAAAGGATCACATTCACGAGCAACATAAGGTATTAAAAGCAGCACCCTGTAATTGTCTTTTCAATTTGAATTTCATCTATTTTCACATTGACCTTTGTTTTTCTGTTTTCTAGACTTTGAAGAAGGATTCTGATGTTCTTTTCAACAACCTGAAGTCCCTTGAGGAAAACACAAGAAAGATTAAAAAATCTCATGATGATGAAAGAGCAGTTTTGAGAAAGTTGAATGATGAATTCCGAGCTGCTAATGAGATACGTCAGAAGGCCTACAGTGATTGGGTTGAGCTGAGAGCTGAACCAGTCAGGAAGGTAAGAAGCAGCTTGCTTCTATTCAAGGGATGCTTGTGGTTCTTGTTCATTCAGTTGTGTAATATTTTTTATGCTAAATAAACAAAATGAGTGAAATATTATCTTTTCCAAGTTTTACACCATCCACAAATTTGAAGTCTATTGCATTGCATGGTTAAATATTCAGGAGGCCCAAACACCGAATAAACCTTGGTGAAAATCAATTTAGGATTAGTTCCAGAGCATGCTTATTACATGAGACTGATAGCTTGACTTAGTGTTTGCAAAAACAAAACCCTTATTTAGTGTCATCAGTGTACATAGCGTGCCTCCTGCTCTCCTATCTATCATTCACTCAGTGCTCATGTTATCAAAACTGTACTCCTGAGTACTACTGATGTCCAGTTTTTTTTGCAATATGCCACTACTATGTTTCTGTCTCCATTGATGATGGAGACAGGGGAAGTTTCCCTTGTTTGAAAAAAAGGGTACTGCACCAAAGACTTCAAAATGCATGTAATTTACTGAGGAAACTGTACAATTTCTGGTTATTTTTGTAAAAAGCTGAACAGGATCCTTCACTTTTTTCACATTGCAGAACAAATACTTTTTCATGTACAAGAGGGACCGCAGTACTGCAGCCGAATACCTATCAATGGGTGACATGGAGGGACTTCAATTATATTGTAATAATCAGGTAAATCACACATCCCCCTTCAATACGGTCAGTCATACATATGCATTGGGTAGGACCAGTATTTAGCCCTGGTTTTGATGTTTCTGTTGCTTACGCTGTTCAACTTCCATGTGCTTTTGAGCCAATTATTAGCCAACAGCACCGATATGTGTTGCAGTACTTATGCTATCACATGATCAAATGAGTGATTATCTACCATGCTCAAATCTACTAGGGAAGATACACCTTTGGATGAGAAATTCCTACAGCTAAGTATTAAAATACTGATCTACCGTATTCATAACCCTGCCCTCTGGCCAATACCGGGACCATGAGGGCTCCTGTCTTGTGCTCTTTTAATTGTAGTTACATTACAACAGCTCTTGCACTTTTATGCTTCCAAAAGTGTTAATCAATGTTCTTTTCTTTTTCTTTCTTGATCCTCCAAAAATCTTATGCTCTTCTACTTTGATTAATAAATTTTATAATGCTTTTCCACTTTTAGGTAGAGAGAGTTTTGGGAATGTGGAACAAAGATGATAACTTCCGCAATCTGTACATTGAAGCAAACAAGTTTAGCACGCTGAGGAGATTAGGGACCCATGATGGAAGAAGACTTGGTCCTGAAGAGGATCCTCCAGTCATTCCAAGCAATTTCAATAGAAGACCGAGCAATCCATCTCCATTGACTGTTTCAAGTCCAGACGTGCCCATTTTAACTTCAGAAGTAGCACCTGAAAAGCCTGTTCCAGTCGCAGTCCCTGTAGAAGAGGACTCCTTTCCTGTTTTGCCATCCCCACAGATCAGTAAGCGTGCCAAATCAAAGGCATCTGGTAGTTCTTCCCAGAAGGAAACAACTACAGCTCCAATGTCAGAGAAGGAAGATGTAGAACACATTGAAAAGGAAAAGGCTCGACTGATGGAGGAAGAGTTGGAGTTGGCAAGAAAGGCGGAGGAGTTGGCACGAAGGGAGGAGGAACTAAGAGAGGAGAGGGCTGCAGCTGAAAAGGAGCGGCTCCGATTGGAGCAAAAGGCCAAAGCTAAGGAGGCTGAGGAGAGGAAGAAGCGGAAAGCAGAGAAGGCTCAGGAAAGAGCTGAGTTCAAAGCACGGAAGGAGGCTGAGATGAAGGAAAAGGTATGTTTCTACAATCTTCTGCTTTGATGCTAAGGGTTCATTCCTGCTTTATGATATACTCTAGACTGTCTATGCAACAAGTTGCCAATTTTACATCCGATTTGTCAAACATCTGCAGAGGAAAGCAAAAAGGATAAACGGAACGGTGCAACACCAGCAGACTCAGCAAGTGGTAGTGGTGAGGGCAACTCTACGGCCATAGCTACAACAGACACCGACAGCAGCACATCAGAAAGCACTAGGGATGTTGAGGTTTCCCAACAAACAGCCCCAATGAGGACCTCTAGAACAGCAGCGGCAACGAGGCAGCTAAACAGGGTACAGCGCATGCCCTTGCCCCTGCGTAACAGGGGCAGAAGGAGAATGCGGCAATACATTCTGGTAGCTGTGGCCGTGCTATCTGTGATGGCATTGATCGTGGCAGGCAGATACATAAACCTCCCCAGTTTCAGGTCACTTAACTTCTAAATTAATTAGTACACACTATGGATAACGAGACGATCTGCACACACGTATTCAGCCACAACCGTAGGGACATGGAGGTGGTTTGTGATAGAAAAGTTGGGGCGATTCTTTTGTGGGAAACTTGGTGGTTCTACCTAGATGGCTTTTTTTATTATTATTTGAATTGTGGGTGCCGTTATTGTATTTATTTTCCCTTATAGATTGTGTTGGGAGAGAATTGTGTATCCAGTGGTGGTGAAATATTCGTTACTATGACATAATAATAAGGGAGTTGCTAGTGCCTGAACGTCCGATTGGTCGCAATATTTTTTATCCACCTACGTAATATTTCTTGGTTATGTATACAACAAAAAAATTGATAAAAATATGAATGTTGCGCGCATAAAATTAAAATGTTACACACATAAAATCAAAATATTGCATTCATAAAATTAAAATGTAGTAGAAAAAAACAACATTCTATGGTAGGCGGCAGCGAGGCCTCGGGTGTGGCAGCGGCGGGCGGCGTGGATCCAGCGTCGATAGGAGAAGTCGGCGGAGCTTGTGCAGCGTTAGGCCACTATTGGCGGTCAAGGTCAGGATACCATGGAGCTCGTGGAGGTTGGAACTGACTTTGCCTGATTCTTAGGTAGTAGTCACGGTTACGAAGCCGGTGCCCTCGTGTGGGATTCGAGGCCGGTGGTGGGGGCGAGAGCGAGAGCTTGAATCAGAGGCCCGGCGTCGCAGGGGAGTAGGCGGAGCCAAGAAGGCGGAAGACGCACTTGCGGATCCACATACGCTGAGTGATTGAATGGCGCATAGTTGTGGAGGGATGGATTTGGGGGATTTGGCATTTGGGGTGGAAGGCAGGAGGTGGGAGAGGAGGTGAGTGGAATGAAGAGAGATGGCCGTGGGGTTTATGGGAGGGGGGGTGCGCATGAGTGGAGTGATCGAGGGAGACATTCCATCAATTTATTCGGTCGGACATAAGAGTCGCATTAATTTGTAATAATAATTATAAAACTTTTTTAAACATGTCTGATGAAGTGGTGATAGACTTGTACATTTCACTTTCGATTTGTGCAGTTTGCCTGTTGCTGGCCGAACATTTCCTGAACTACCATGATCTCACTCACATTTTGCCTACACCTTTTTCGCAATGCGATTCTCTGCGGGAGAATCACCGCTCGTTGGTAGCCGGTGAAATTTGCTCTTGCACTGAGCGCTCGGCCGTGCGCGTAGGGTGGGATGGGAAATGCAGAGCGAACATGGTCAACATAGAGCTAAGGCAGATTGGACCATGGTTAGCTTAAAAGATTCCGAGAGCATGTGCTAGCTAATGACTATTTCTTTATTTCTTACCACATGCTCCCGTTCCGTCCGACGAGATAACCTCTCAAGTTCACTGCACATTAGCCTTCCTCCTCCTTGTAACAGCTAACTTGTGATTTGTTAGCGTTGGTCCTGGGATCAAATTAGTTTCGTCTTCCAACTGTATAATCTGCAGAATGGGAGTTTTGGTGCATCAGCTTTTGCATCAGCTAACTAGTGATTTGTTACAAGTGCGAGTAGGCTTGTAGTCAGCAAGTAACGTACTCCCTCCGATTCTAAATGTAGATCGTTTTAGCATTCTCTACCTTTTTCAAATGTAAGTTGTTCTACGATTTCGAGGCACTCTTGCTTCTTTTTTTTCCGGTTTTACCCTTCGTTAACTCCATCGCTAAATGAGCTCTTTTCCCGTTCATTCAACCAAACTCTAATGAATATGAGTACTTGTGAGAGTTTTGTATCTTGTGCATTGTTAACAAGAGGGAGAGAGAGAGTGAATTCACAGCGATTGCACAGTTAACATAGAAATGATTAAGGGTAAAATTGCAATTTCATCGACTCTTAATTCTTGTGTCGAATTCTAAAACGAGCAATATTTGTAATCGGAGGGAGTATACGGTGTTCACTGCGCGTTCACGTGCGCATTGGATGATACTGATTACTGAAATTACGAAAAATGCTAACAAAAATATTAGAGATAGTTTACTGGGTTAATTTCGCTGGTTCCCTTAAACATGCTGCGTTTAGCTAGTGTGCTACTCTTTAGAGTAGAGGCAGCCTGTACATGTATACGTAAGTACGCTGTTATATATGTGACGAACAACACTGATGAGTGACGATATGTCACACATGTTTTGTTCGTCTGAAGTTTCTGCTTCTGCTTCTCCCAATGTTCTCAACGAAGGCTTCGCCAATCCCCTCGATCAGGCCGCCGCGCCGATGACCACGAACAGCGCGTTCATGGCCGGTGACCTTAGCCGCGGTCACAAGCACGTTGCTCTTCTGTGACCGTAGCCGCGGTCACAGGCACGCTGCTCTTCTCCGGAGGCACGATGCCGTGCACGTAGAGCCCGTTCACCATGTCCTTGGCGCACTTGGCATGGAGGTAGTACCCGCAGGGCATGCACTGGTAGACGTCGCCGGACCGCCTCCTCCTGCATATCTGGCAGACGAAGCTCGTCTCCACGCCGGCGCCTTCCAACGCCGGAACGAGGAGCAGCGGGTGGTCGTGGACCGCCGGGAACTCCATCCTCCGGCCCATCGTCGCGCAGCACGGGTGCATGTCGAAGCTGCACGCCGCGCAACGGTACGAGAAGCCTCTCACAGACTTGCCACAGATGTCGCATTTGCAGCGAAGAAAGCCACCTAATTGCAATCGATGCATGGACACATATATAGATGCAAGGGATCGATCGAGCTTGCACAGCCTAGTTTTTCACATCAACGAAGGATACGGTGTGTACCTGGTTTCACGAAGAAAAGAAGGTGTTGATGCTTCGGGTGGAGAGGATGGTCGTGGAGGGACGGAGGAGCCAGTGCGCAGAACTCGTGCAGCTGAAAGCCGCAGGTCTGGCACATGAACCTCTTCCCAGCGCCGTACTCCTTGCAACCCATGCACATGAAGAGGTACGGGAAGTCGAGCCGGGCTAGCCGGTGCTCCGGGTGGTTGAAATGCACGATCGACTCGCCGCCGTCTTCTGGTCTGTGCTGGCTCGTTTCAGGATCAAGATCTTCTGAAGGCAGCTCGCCGCTGAGCTTTCTTGATTTCATGGGCATGCATCTGCTCATGTTGCTTTGAGTTCTACCTCTTGGTTGCCGCCCTCTTTAAACATTGCTGAAGCTAGCTAGCTAGTTTAGGCACTTTTATATGAAAACATGTAAGGAAAGCAGAAGGCTTGATCAGGAAGAGGCCTCGTTGGTGTTGTTGTTCCACTAAAATTATTGGTCTGATCCACAGCACTGCAGCAGCCTTATTACACCGTGTGGTAAAGGTAAGTTGTGATTCTTGTGTGATGGACAAGTCTTGTCTCCTGTGAGAAAGTTACGGCATCAAGAAATCTTGTTTCGCTTTTGAGCATCTAATTCCTGATAGATTCAGAATGCAAGTCAAGCAAGGTAGATCAGAAACTACCAGGTTAATAAACATGTTACTTGCTTGACGTGAAAAGATCTTCGTTTGTCACAAGACCAAATTTAACTCAGTTATCCTAATTCTATTATCACAGATGTGAAAATTTGGATTCAGATATATGCATGCACATCGAACTTTTCGTTCTCCTGTCCTGATTTTGTTTCGCCAACTCGAAAATTTGGCCATCAGTATTTTCAGGAAATGGGCACGGAGAATCTCCTGCGTTTGAAGGCGCGCGGTGCTCTTACTTGGATATCCGTAAAAGTTGGCAATTTTTTGTCAGCAGTAGTGTTGTACTGTTGTGCAATTTTGTTGAGTTGTTCCGATTTAAGCAGTTAGGAGCAACTGGTCATTGCCATCAGCACCAACAACAGTGAGAATGATGTCCTTATACTTCTTGCAAAGGAATGTGTCGTCCATAGTCAAGATAGGTCGGCAATGGGAGAAGCGCTGGACTGCCGGGCCAAATACCCAGAAGACTCGATCAAGGATTAGAGAATGTGAGGTGTTGGACGGGTGAGGCCTCTTCATCCTGTTGATGGATGTCCCCGGATTAGCATCCGCAATTTGCTTCAACATTCTGGGGACTAGGTCGTACGTCTCCTCATAGGTACTGTACAACCCTTCGAATATCTTCCACTTTGTCCGTTAGACCTTATTGTAGCTAACAGCATACCCTACTGCATTCACTGCATCAACCATCAGAACCTTTGGCGAAACAATTACATCAGCGATAGCTACATGGCTTATGACAGTTGCAATGTAGCCCGAGGTCACATTCCAATGCATTTGCAACGGCACCACAAGCTTACATGTGTGATCCATCACAATTGTGATGTGGAAGTCTGTTCCCACCCTAGGGAATCTCGGGCACGGACTTTATCCAGGAAAGAGCTAACCACGCATATAACTATATACGTGTCAGGGTTAGACCTATAGATAATGGAAGACAGATAATGCTTAGTACGACATACTGTAGAAAGTTGAAGTTATAGTAAACAACGTCGAAACTCACCTATAAACTCGGTAAGTCCAACTGATCTTCACTGCGAAACTAGCGATAGCTTGCTTGGCGGCAATCTTGTGTGGGAAATGTTGCCCCGCAAGTAGGGTGTCTGCATCGAAGGCCCACGAAGACTCGTGGTCCTGTGGCAGAACAAGGGAAGAGGCCGCCTGGCAATCCCATTGACTTGGAACATAATCCGTGTTGGTGGAAACGATGCTGCCGATGACCTCACCCCCATCGTTAGCTTCATCCTCGTTGGATTACGAGTAAAAGTCCTCCTCATATTTGGTGGTAATACCTTCAAACATGCCATCAATAATCTCGTGACAGTCAACATGAGCACCCTCACCATTTATCCATACCTTCATTCGGTTGAAAATCAGCAGAATCTCCATCAACAGGAATGCTAGCGACGTCCGATGCTTCCGAGATCTCTTCCGTCATCTACGAACCGAAGAGGGGGAGAAGAGTGTCACTGCTCCCTTCAACGGCGGTCAGACGAGTGAGGTGCTGGAGAATCGCTCTCTTGGATTTTTGAGTTTGTTGCTTTGCTCTTGGTTTGTAATTCTGATCTTTATAGCTCTATAGTTGTCGGAGTGAAGAATTTATGAATACTTAGATAAATTCGAAAGACATTATTCATCCTTCTCTGTTGCTATAGCCGGTCCTACATATTCTTTGGTGAGTAGTGCTTCTATACTTTTCTCTCCAAAAAAATAGCACTAATCTCAAAGCAAACGAAGAGGTAAGTAACATGTATCCACCATTCATTATGCTTAAAAAATTCTACAAATTACTACTGAGGAAAGCATAGAAGCACTCATATTCTTTGATGCTTACCTGTAATATTTTGATACTAGAAAGTACAGCTAATCACCATTTAAGTTTTGATTCCTCCATTCTGCTTTGTGCTCGAGCTTGTTCGATCTCGTCGGCATCATCACATAGGGAGGACGAGAGGCGACTTGGATAACGAGCCGTGAAATTGGTACGGAGCCTCTCCGGCGATACCGAAACGTCCGAGAGGTCATAACCGCGCGCGGAACCGTGCTACTTCGCTGAATATTGACCGTCTCCGCCATGCAGACGGTGTCGACTGGAATGAGCGCGTCCAGCTAGCAGAGCACAACCAGCACAGCACGTGTAGTGCGTGCAGCAACCGGCCGCGCGCGGCGGCGGCGTCCAAAGCGAAATCTGCCGCGCGGCTGCGTACTTTTCCGCTTTTCAGGCTCCGTTCGTCGCCACCGGCGATCTTCCGAGCTCCGACCGGTGTCCCTTTTTCGCTGGATTTATGCGAAAGTTGGACCGGTTGTGCTGTGTCAACGCCGAAACGGACCTGCGCTAGCTGAAGAGCAAAGGACGAACGGCGCACGGTGGGATATGCCGTGGATGGCAAGATGTGAAGAAATGTTTACAAGCTGAATTGATCGAGACCAATATGGGTAAACGAACTGATAGCTGAAACAGTATCATGCACCTCGATCGGCTAGCTCTACGTGGACACATCAGTAGTCGACGGTTGGACCCTGCGTTGATCACAATTTAGGACGGCTTTGATCAACCAAGAACGTACACCGTTGAACGGCCAGGGAATTGAGGACGATATATGTGGTTACTAGGGGTGCAAACGGGTTAGGTTAATCCTGACCGATTCGGCACCGAATTCGATTAGTACCGAATCCGATTGATACCGAATCCGGAGAAAAAATATGGGTTAGAATATGGTAACAGCAATATCCGTCCGAATCTGATCCGTTTGCACCCCTAGTGGTTACGTCCAGCAAGCAGATTGATTTAGACCGGTCATTTGACTTGGTTCCAACTTCTAACAAGTACCACGGTACCTCGCAAAAAAAAAAAAAGAAACTTCTTTGTACGTGCCAAATGGTGTGGAAGTCCAAAATTTGACCTGGCGAGGAAAAAAAACAATCTTCCACGGTTTGTGCCTGCTGGGCAATTAGCATGCATGGCGTAAGAGGTTACCCTGAACCAGGGTGAAGCTAAGATTTAGAAACAAAGAGATTAAGGCACCGCTCAATATGGCTTGAGCTTCTGACTTCTGGCTTATTTTTGTACTATTCATAATTTCGTCTTTTTCTGAATTTTTGGCTTTTTTTAAGTTTTTTTTACCGGTTTTTTTTTTCTCGTATTCGTTTGCATTGTCTGTGATGGGCTAACAAATTTTTTAAATTTAATTATGTTGAATAAGCCTCATCACCATGATGATTTTTTCACCAACCATGATTTTTCACCATAAGCCATCAAAAATAAGCCAAACTGAACACCACCTAAATAGCACTAACAATAATAATTTCTTTTAAAATATACATACTACAGTGCAATATATGTTAAACTACGAGATCCCGCCTCCACCCCACCACACACACGTGCTTTTCTTTAGATGCTGATGTGAACACAAATTATAAAGTGAACTGATTCCATTTTGGTACTACCGCACCGATCTTCAGCATCAGCAGTACCAATCTTCAGCAGTCCACGCATGCGCGGTTCTCGCTTGCCCTTACTAATAGTACAAACCGCTTATTGAAAAGTCCATGGCTTATGATTTAAATTTGTGAATTTTATCTATTCACAAGAGATGGTATGCAGAGAAAAAAGTCACATATGATTTTAAACTGTACAGTTGAACTCAGTATATTTTTTACTATAATATATTTCTGTTGATCTCGTATTGAAAATGCACCATTTAAAAATTAGTTCTATAGTATAAATTATAAGCCTTAAGTCTAAGTTAAAAAAAACTTAGCCCTAACAAATCTCCCACTTGAATAATGGTACAAACACGGAAAGTTCTTTACTTTTTCAGCGAGTAACATTGAAACTTCTAAGTTTACTACAGTATGGTCGGACTCTGCGAGGACATTTGAAACGATTTGCACACCTTGGAAATCTCATTTTACCCTACAAAATAAAGAGGAATTCAAGGGAGAAAAACAAAAGTACACAAAAACATTTGTTAGTTCAGCGGTTACGCCAAGTAGGCCGTCACTTCATCTGTCAAATGAGGCGGTAGCAGCAGTTAAAAAACCGTTCGCGCAACTGTGTTGTCAGAATCATCCCTCCAATCTCGGTGCGTGCGTTCGTGCAGTGTGCCGAAAGTCACGGTCACCTGACGCGAGCCGTGACGACGCCAACTGCCAAGCCTTCCGACAGTCAGACACCTCTCGTAGTGCTACTCTGCTTTGGCACTGACAGATGTGACGCCCTCGCCTGCGTCATCACGTCAACGTATCACCTTCCGTTTGCAGTTCGCACCAACTTTTTCCGAGCGGTGCTCTCGCCTATAAAAGAAGCAATAGCATACTGCATCTGCGCATATCCACTTCGATCAACCACGATAGATATCGCAAGAAAAGGAGATGGGATCCTGCGTCTCGCGCTCCACGGCGGCGACAACAGCGGCGGGGTTCGGGCAGGTGATCGCCACGGCCAAGGTTGTGGATTTCGACGGCTCCGTGGCGCAGTTCGCGGCGCCCGTCACGGCGCACGAGGCCCTGGGAGACGGACCCCGCCGCGCGTCCCGCTTCGTCTGCAGCTCCGACGAGCTCTACTTCGACGCGCCCGTCCGCGCGCTCGGCGCGCACGACGCCCTCCAGGCGGGGCAGCTCTACTTCGTGCTGCCCCTCTCCATGCTCGGCCGGCCGCTGTCCGGCCAAGACATGGCAGCGCTCGCCGTCAAGGCCAGCGCGGCGCTCGGGGCCGCGGCCGTCGCGGTCGGCTTGGGCCGTTCCCCCGCCGGCGTGGCGTCGCAGGGCAAGAACGTGGGCAGGGCCGCCGGCAAGCAGCGACGTCAGACGGCTCGAGTGGCGCCGCTCGTCGTCGTGGGCAGCGACGAGAGCGAACCTGCCGCATACGCCGAACGGAATCACCACGTGTACGGCGGGTACGACACGCACAAGACGGTGTACGGTGATCGGACGGTGGGGAAGACGGGAAAGAGAGTTGGTCACATGAGCGGCACCTCTCGTCGTCGTGCCGGCGTGCAAAGGTTAAGCGTCATTGTGGAAGGCGGTGAGTAATCGATGCTCCCGTCGGTTACAGGTTTGATGACGGGTTAATTGGAGCAGTTCGTCGGGTTAATTAGCTGCTCCCCCATTTGAGGAGGAGATTGATCCGTGTACAGACAGTTTTGAATTTAATTCTTTAATGTTTGGGTTCACAGGTTTAGCCATCGATTTAATGGACCATTTCATTTTTGATCCCCTCATCCTGATCTGCGCTTGTTCACGCTGACTTGTCGTGCTTGGAATTCGAATAGCAAATGGCCTGCTGTCCCTGCCGAGAGTGTCTGGGCCGAAAATGTCTGGGCCTGACCCAGCTCTGAACCTTAGCCCGACCAAGTCTGAATACCATCTGATCGTGAAGGTCAGGTCAGGGATAACTAAAGCCGTGTGAATTGTGTTCGTGCTCAATTAGTCAATCGCGGTGCTACTGTTGAACTGTGTGCATCAGCGTGTCCATGCCTATGCCGATCGATTAGCTTGTTAGCTTGTTCAATATTAGCTGGATACAGGACGTATTCTAATATATCTCTTATATTTCTTTTAGTATGTGGAAGTCAAATTAAATTCATTAGTAAATACATGAGATATTTGAGATTTTTTATTTATTCATATATGTGACTTTCAACAAATACCGTTAGTCACGTCAGTTTCTTAATTATTTTATAAATTTGCACATAATCTTTATTGTTTACGGTTGGCTCGATATCGACTTGAGATCGTTACGAGAAAGTATGAGTCGTTCGCAGCCCTAGGTGGGAATGAGATCCCGGAAAGAAACGTGTGCTTTTGTACAAGGGCTCGTAAATTCATAATGGGAAGATTGAAGGACCATATGAGTTGATCTAGATTAAGGTTGTGATAAATTATTACAATATTTGTAGAGTCGTCAATTGGTTTTGCAAAGATTGCACTTTGTCATAATTGGTTTTGGTAGAAATTGAGAATTTTGGGATTTGGGTCATGGTTTTAGTTAGGTTAACCTGAGTCGTTCGATTAAGGTTGCATGATGCATGTGTAGGTCAAGTTGTGAAGAACTTGTGTCTGGAAACGAATTTTTTGTCTTGGGATGTGCAGAATCGCTTGAACTTGTGAAGAACATACCTACAATCAAACTATCATAAAAAAAGATAACTACAATTCGACTTTCAGTTCAAACTTGTTTGAACTAGTTAGTAAACTAGTTAAACTAGACAACAAAAAAATTATAAGATATTTTACACACGATACATAGAGAAAATACCTATTTCCAAAATTCCAAACTATTACGCACACACACCTATTTCTTAATCCCTACTTTGCTATGGTGCTCGGTTGGGCTGAATTATTGTGTCTTATGGCTGAATTTCACTGTAGCTGGCTGAAATTACACTGTAGCTGATAGTGCCTTATTTGTCATAATTAAATTTAAAAAATTTAAAAAGAGAAAAATAGGTTAGCCCATCACGTGTAATACAAACAAATACATAAAAAGGAACCGATAAAAAAACTCAAAAAAAAATCATAAAAAGACGAAATTTAGAAATAGTGAAAAATGAACTGAAAACCAGAAGTCAAAGCCCAAACGAGCGGAGCCGTGACTTGTGAGCTCACTAGTCAGGGCAGTAAACTACCATTCAGTGGGCGCGATGAAGTTTCGTCGAGGTTGCAAAAGTTGCGTCGCGCGCAGGACGACGGCTCGCTGCTGGACAGACGATGGACGGTAGATGCTGTGCTTTTGTAATTTTGTTTGGCTCTTGGTCCTGGATCCAGGCGTCCAGCCTAGTACCAGGCACAGCACAATGAACGGATCCTGGCCTCCGGATCCGCCACCGACACACGGCCGCACGCACAGGCGAGCCAGGTACGTACGTAGGACCCCTCCACGGCTCCACCCCGGATCATACTCCGCGACAACACAAAACGGCGCAGACACGGCGGCCAGAAATTTTCCTTATTCTTTCGAAAATTAACATGTTTAATTTTTTTATAAAATCTGTGTAAAATCGAAACGTGCATGAGCTTTTGAACGATCCATACGGTTTTTGTTTGATTTCTCGATCGCACGGCCTCATATCGTTCATAGACCATTCCGCTCACGTAACTGGTGAACATGCAGGTGGCGGATGCATGGCCAACTCTGTTGATGCCGACATGGGTTGTCGCCGCAAAGGCGTCCAGGTGCACGTCCGTCAGCTCGGCGGCCACCTCGCCCACGGCTCGACACGTACATGCACCTAACTCGACGCGAATCGTCTAACAAAACTCGAGGTAACTGTGGAGCGGAGGCTCGTTAACTTTTTTTAATTTTAATTTTAAAACTTATTAATTATATCAAAATAATTTTAATTCCAGTCTTAGCGGGCTTTTTAACCAGCGCTACCGTGGAGGCCTCGGCCCCGTTTTTTGTAATTATCATTTTTGTAATTTTTACGTCGTAGTATGCAAGTCGCTCGAATGAACAGTGGTCGTGCGGTTGGAATCAACCTATGAACAGTAGTCGTACGGTCCTAATCGTATGACTTCGGTGTCGTGCGGTCTCCGACCGCACGTCAGGAAATCATGCGGTGGGAGAGAGGGTTACAAACAGAATTACGCTGGTTTGAGAGCTACATCCGATACTTTTAGGAGCAATACTGTCATTTGTGTCCAAGTTTCGCCCTGTTCTGCTGCTGTCCCATCCGCATCCGAGTTCGCATGTGTCGGCAGATGTAAAACACGCCTCGGCGCGCGCGCGGGCGTAAATCCCGGCTCGGCCCCGTCCCCGATCTCTGTAGCGTCCCATCTGTTTATCATCCTCGCCGCGTTGTGCGATGCCATGCCACCGTTCTCGCGGACTCGCGCCTTGTTTCTTAGTGCTCCACTACACACGTACGACGTCGTAGCTGCTTGATGCTCTCTTTCTCTGTTCCTTTCGTCTCGTTTCCTTACCACTCGAGGCATAAAATAAGCGCGGATTCGTCGCCCTCCGAGCTTCGATCCAATCGGATCTCGGCCCATCCGAGTCGCTCCTCCTATCTCTGGCTGCTTCTTTAATTATGATCGATGGGCACCAGCGCACACTCGCGTGCCGTGTTTTGTCTCGCAAACTCGCGGACGCGTTGCCGCCCTTGGCCCAGGCAGCGCCTCCCATCGCCGTACTCGGAATTTTTGACAAGCATAGAGCTCCGGACACAAACAAGCCCTTGCATCAGAGGCCGTGCAGACGCTAGCTGCGCTGGGGTCACTGGGAGCCTGGGAGGAGCAAGCGTGACACCGAGGTGTCACTTGCGTGGTGCACAATCCTGGATCAGTACAAGGCACCATCAGTTCAATTTGACCATCAAGTGAAGGGTCCATCAGAAAGTTCAGAACTCACTAAGCTCCGTTGCTTCTGTTCCGTGCAGTTTTCCCCTAGTAGCATCAAAGAATCTATACATCTTCTATATAAGAAAAATTGAAGGAAAGAGCACCTTTTTTTGGCATAATTAAAGATAGATTTTTAACAGGTTCCCATTTTACCGCGCCATCTAACATGCAAACAAGGTTTAACATCTGATTTTACCATCGGACGGCTATGGAGAAATTGTGTTGTTGGTAATGTAGCATCACCCTAGGAAAAATAATTCACAAAAAAAATAAAAATAAGAATAACCAATTTGGGGGTGGTGATTGACCGATGGAAGAGGTTTGATCGGAGGTGGTGGGCTAGGTAGCATTAGCTTGATCGCTTCATTTGCCCAAGAAAAACAAAGAAACAATTGAAGGTAGCAACCTAAATACCTAATTCCCTTAGTCTCACCTATCCTCCCTGCCTCCCCTCTCCTCCCCTCTCCTCCCCCACCTAATAATATACTCATTCCCATGTCTTCTCCGTCGAAAAGAAAAATGTGAGTGTCTAGGGAATTCAAGTATTTTTGGTGATTCATAGTACTTAGAATTTTTTCTATGTATACATTATTTTTGTTATATTTACAATATTTTTCGCTCATATATATAATATTTTTTCTATGTATGTAATATTTTATAGTAAAAAATGTTGCATACATAAGTAAAAGATATTGTATATATAAGAAAAATCTGAGTTCTTTAAGTAAAAAAACACTCAGAACGTTGTTCAGCAACTTCCTACGTATTTTTGGTACCGGGATTTAGTGCTCGTCCCCTTCCTCCTGCTTCTGATGCTACTCACCCAACTATTATAGCCATCACCGTCTCCATCTCGCCATTGATTAGATGGCCGTGGTTTTGGAATCGCTAGCCTTTCCCTGTTCATTTAGCTAAAGAATTAACAGCGGTGGGGCGGACAGATTGACGCCATTGTTCGATTCTTCTTTCTTTCTTTCTACTTTTGCTTCCTTTTAAGCCCTGCTTTTTCTGGCCGTATTTTCCATTTCCATTTGTTTCGTAAGCTGCGTTCGCTTTTCTGTGCATTGTCTATCGCCTCGTGGGCTACCTCCTCCACTCCCTCTCATTCTTGTAGTATTACTAGTACCATTGGTACCCAGGAATTATTAGTCATCTTCTCTGTGATCCATAGCCTGCTCCGCCTCTCCTCCATTGTTCTTGGCTGCCTGTTATTCCTGTCGCAGTGTCGCTGATATCCAAGAAGGCTTCTGCCTTCCATTCGCATGAGCACATAAGCTCAGTTCTTTGGGTGGTACCTGGACAGTGAGCAGCCGGACAAAACCGACGCCTTTCCTGCTTTGCTCATGGACAGCTCACTCTACTCTGATGTAACAGCTCAAGGTAAGGGATCCCTGCTGTTAGATTCCTCAGCCTGGATGGATTAATGCTAATTCAATCTGGTGGCATCGTCGGAGTGAGTGATTAGATAGATGCATGCCCGCGGGGATTGCTTGCATTGCACATGCTCTGGAATTGAATGGCTGGTGCTTGGCAGGTTCTTGTTGAGTAGGGCAAAGCTTAGGCAGCCATGGAGAGGGCCTCAAAATCAGGGGTGCTTTCGGAAGCGGCGTCTTGCACCGACACTCCGAGGTCGGCATACTCGTCTTGTAATCTCCAACATCGGTACTCACAGAGGTTAGCACTCCTCTCAGCATGTTCTGAAATCTGAATAATTTTGTTCTTCTGGAACTTGTGCAATTTAAGATCAGTCGGTACATACTAAAAGAGTAGCTTCAATATGAAAACATGACGGAATATAGGAGTGAGTAATTTACAAGTTCTGAATAAGTGTGAAGAAAAATTGAATAAAGAGCACAAATAGACAACTAACTCTATACTCCAATCCGTAATTAAGTGTGATTTTCAGTTCATCATTCATCTGTACATACAGAATATTTTTACATTACTTTAGTACAGCATCTTATTAATTTGGTGCTGTACTCCGCAACCGTCTCCAGGAAAACAACAGAAAGAACTCAAAAGGCTACTTCAAAGGTTTGATGCAAATCCTAGCAGAGTGTTCCAATATATCGAATTGCCGAGGTCTATATATTTTGTTGAAGTTGAAGAAATATGCAGATGTGTGTGCCTTATATTCGTATGATGCTTTAATTCTACCATCTTTTTCATTAATAGTCTAAATATGGTAGTACACCGCTACACCCATGGAAATTATTAGTCCAAACACAAAAAAAAAATTCTTGTAAATATTTATCTTTATTTAATATATTCTTTATACTGTAGGGGTCTCCCCTAAAGTTTTCATGCTAAAAAAAACAATTTGATGGCATAACGAAAACTGAAAAGTGAAAATATTAATGCTGGCATGCATGTTCATCTGTACCTTTAATTATTCATGTATTCTTAGTTGTGACCTTGCAGTGCTGCAGTCCATCGCAGATTTAGTCGGGGAGATTGCAGCCCTCGAGCAGGAAGTCACACGCAAGGAACTGCATCTGCTGTCCCTCTATAGAAGAGCATTTGATCAGTATCTATCCGATTCCTACAGTGATGCGAGCGAGGTTCATAACTCAGGATGCTAGCTAGATCAGTACTTCGAAGCCATGTCAACAGAATAAAGTTCAATATCCTAATATTAATGCCATTAGCAGGTGGATCAAGAAACACTGAAAAACATCGATGAGGGTGCGCTCCGTTTAAGAGATGTCAAGCAGTCTGCAGCCTTCAACCTGCCAACCGTCTCAGATTCCAGAAGTGTATGAACTTTCTCTCTTCATTCTTTCAGTACACTCATCCTAGTAACCTAATGTTCCTAACTGGAAACATCTGACACGACTCTTGTATCTTACAGGGAGTATCAAGATCAGCAGCAAGGCATTCTAGTCTTGTGAACTTCTTGAGTGCTTCTATTTCTGACTATGTACCTAAGATCACTTGCAAACTATCTGAGGACATTTTAAGCTGCATTGCTGCTGTCTACTGCAAACTCGCAAGCACGCCATTGCAAAATGCAGACTCTATGACTTCACCAAGTCCTTCTGTTTCATCTTCAAGTACTTTTTCTCCGAGGCATCGTAATGATACCTGGAGCCCTCGGTACAACTTTGATATCACCACAAGCCCTCGCCAATATGGATTCCAAAAAGAGAATAATGAACAAAACACAGGCATGATAATTGCTCCAAGGATACATATAGATGCGGACAGATTTGATTACGCCTCAAAAATGCTGGAGACTATCAGGTAAGCTACGAAAACAAGAAAAACAGTTCAATTTTTTTCTACTGGGACTGAAATATTAGGAAAGATGCAAGGCTTCAGCTACTGATCTATATATTGTTCGTACTGTGTCCCAGGTCCCTGATACAGCGGCTCGAAAAAATTGATCCAACAAAGATGACACATGAGGAGCAGCTCTGCTTTTGGATTAATGTCCACAACGCTTTAGTCATGCATGTATTGCTCTATACTGAAAGCACATACTTACCTTATGCCATTTCCACTGTTAAGCTCAGAAATCAAGTCTAACCTATACTGCCCCGTGATATACAGGCTTTTCTGGCCTATGGGCTACATGATAAACGCATGAAGAGCACAGACAGGGTTCTGAAGGTACATGTTATATTCTAGTCTTATCTCTACATATAATATGAATGTGTCTGACATTTCAACCAATATATTGTCAGGCTGCGTACAATGTGGGTGGCCAATCGGTAAATGCTCAAACTATTCAGAGCTCAATTCTTGGATGTCAATCCCATCGTCCATCATTGGTACGCCCTGCTTCTATGATACGCAAAATATGGAATTCCCCATTAACAAAACAAACGCAGTAATGAGCGTGCTACCATCGCAGTGGGTTCGTGCGCTACTCACACCAACAAAAACATCCACGGCAGGGACGACCAGACACCCGTCCAATTGCGCATTTCGCCCTCTCGACAGGAGCATTTTCAGATCCACCTGTAAGCTCTTCAGCGTCTCCTGTTACTGCTGATTAAAACCTTTGCCGCTGATGGCCAACACACACTGTGATCTTGCCGTAAAACCTTCTTGTAGGTGCGGATGTACACTGCCAAGGAAACATATCACCAACTGGAGCTAGCAAGGACCGAGTTCATCCAAGCCAACGTCAGGGTCAAGAAGCAAGTCCTCCTGCTACCGAAGGTTCTTCGCTACTACGCGAAGGACGCCGGTCTCGAGCTGCGCCACCTCGTGGAGCTGGTGTGCAAGAGCATGCCCGAAACTCAGCAGCAGGAGATCGGGCACTGCCTCAGGAGTAGGATCGGCAGGCGTGTGGAGTGGCTGCCGTACAAGCCGTCCTTCACATACGTTGTACATAGGGATTTGGCTGAATAGGCACCGAAGTTTTTTTGACAAACTCTTCCTCTTACAGGTGGGTTTTTGCAAAAACCCCCCAAAAAAAATAAAACAAAAAGACGTACAAAAATGAAAGGTGGGTAACTTGTGGTTTTTTTTCTCTTTGCAGATGTATCTCCAAGTTTTCGCATCTCAAATTTTCCACACATGCGTGTATATACTTGTTTAAATCATTGTCCACGTATCCCTCCAAAAAAAATCAGCTTTCATCTCTATCGACCCCAATCCAAACACAAGCACATTTATTTTCCCGTACTATCTCCTGTCATAAAAGAATGACATTTTATGATATGTGCCGTAAACATATCTAGCTTTGTCTGTTGATGTATTTATGAACATTTAGATTGCATATATGAAAGTGATTTGTGTATATTTGTCTTGAAAAAATATTTTTATAATATTATAACCGCTTTAGGTATTACAAATATGTTACGGTACAAATTAGTTATAAGGTTGTTTTTTTTACTGCCCTGATGCCCAAAATGACCGTAGGGAATAACTATAGCTATAACAACGAATACAGAGCTTATTAGAGAACACACAAATTATAATTAAAACTACAGTGGACTTGTCTTCGGCAAGTAAATGACATAGATGAGTTTAAGCAAAGTAACATAGATGACTTCCTGGAAAAGTAACATAAGTGACTAATCGAAAAAAATTGGCATAAACTGAGTAGAACTTAGTACTAACAAAAATTATTCATTGACTCAACTAATTGAAGTAATTGGTTGACGCGTGCTCGGTAACAGTAGGCTCATAGCCCGGGCGTGTAGCCCACTCCTGTGCTCGCCAGCCACTGGTTCCCCTGAATGAAGCTTTCCACAGTGAACTTGCCAGCCTCGGATGCATCTCGGATGACGTGGAACCCGCGCCAGTTCACGCGGGCATCCACGTTGGCACCAGGCCCGTGGTTATTGTACTCGATCGTGGAGATGGGCTTGCCCTCCCACAGCAGCCACCCCTTGGGGTGCACCACGTCCGAGATGGCGCACTCCATGAAGACCACACGCGAGTACGCCTCCCATGGCCGCCCGAGGTACGTCTCCACAGTTGCGTCGGCGCCGTGAGAGAGCTCGTCGTCGGCAGACACGGTGCGGAACTGGAACGAGAATCCGGTGGCACCGTTGGCTTTGTTCCGTCCCTGCGCGGTGATGGTGTTCTTCTGGCCGGGGAGGGGCAGGCGCGCGAGGATGGCGCGCGCACTTCTGGAAGACCGCCATGGAGTCGCCGAAGATGAAGTTAACCGTGCCGGATATGCGACACTCGCAGTAGAACTGCTTACCGGAGTTGGCGTAGAGGGTGTCCTGGTAGCCCTTGATGGCGCAGTGGTACACCACGGAGTAGTCTGATTTTGACATGAGTGCCACCGCCTGGTGCTTCGCTGCTCTGGCCGTGTTCTCGATGGTCAGGTCATGGGCTAGGAAGCCATTGCAGTGAACACCTGTGCAGAAGAAGTCCAATTAGCATGCACAGAACTAGGGCCGGCCTGAGCCAAGGCAACAAGGGCGTGTACTTAGCCCAACACCAACGAGGGCCTAGCCATATGTGCATGTAAAGACATATACAGGTTTAGCAGACTCAAAGTATTTACTAGTATTAGATAATAATTGTATGAGTAGTGTTACCTCCAATGAGCAACTAAGAAAACTACCCGAAGTGCTCACATAATTGCGCGGCTAGATACTTATACATATATTTACGTGTGAAAATAGAGTTGTATTTGATATACAACTACAACAATTTATGGTTGGAAATGTAGTTGTATTGTTTATATAGTTGTAACATATCCTATCTATATTTGATTAATTTGCATTATTATAATATGTACCCATCGAATAAATGGTGTAGATCTTTGTCTTTTTTACTCCGATTAAGGCAGGAATTTTTAACCTCTTATAGTGGATGTGGAAGCTCCTTTCAACCGTGTTTTAATAATATAGTATATTAGTCAGTTGATTTTGAGGTATCCCCACTGCCATGTCAGAGAGACGGAGGTAGGTCCCTCTAATAAATTTAGACATTTTCAACTTTTGAATTATAGGTAAAGTTACTTATCTTCTTTTTTTATTATTCAAATTAATATATCCCTAATCCAACTATCAATTTACGCCTTTAAAATAAGTGTCCACCAAAATAAGGGCAAGATGTTTTATTTATTAAAATTATTTCAAATTCTTATATCTCTAAGCCAACTATCAATCTAAACCTTCAAAATTAAACCACTTTCAACATTTTTTTATTCATAGTCACTTGAGGAAACTTGCGGTGTTTGTTGAACCGATACATTCTTGGTGAAAATATCTATTTTCTCTAAGGCAAAGAAAAATATCTATAGCACATTTGCTTGTATTTCAAGCAATATATATAGATATTTCTCTACTTTTCAGTACTTATCCTATAAATGGAGTGGAGTAAGTGGAAAAATATGAAGGGAGGAGTAAATTTAGAAACTTTACCCATTTATTTGTTGTGTTTTGTAACATTACAACTTTTGACATACAGAAGTATTAAATGTTATAGTAGATTATTAGACATCATAATATTGTAATACTATGATAGTATTTTATCTATGGATGTAAGCGTGTTATCTTCATACTTTAAAACATACAAGGGGATAAAAAACTACAAATAAAAGTAGCATTAATTCATTTGAAATTGAAAAATATTTAAGTTTGAATAGTCTAAAATATATTTTACAAGTAAAAATTATTTTGGTATATATAAATGAGAGTTCTAATTCGTCCCTGGGTCTACCAAATGATAGGACCGGGCTTTCACAGAACAGTTTAAAAACCTAGCGAAGGCAAACGATATATACTCACTGATGGTGGCAGTGTCGAACATTTTGAAGCCGTCGTTGAAGCTTCAGTTGCTAGAGATGATGGTGGTGTTCATCCCGTCTCTGGCCAGCATTAGCTTTCAGGTATCCGCACTTATGTTGACGAGTACCTTGTAAAACCTTTTCTTGACATAGATGACATGCCTTCTGGTGCTTCTGGGTGGTGTGGCCGCGACAGTAGTGTTATGCCACCTAGAAGCGCCGACGGTGGTGTAGTCGCCACTACCGTCCGCTGCTACCACTGCATCGTTAGCCATGCCGTCTTGGGGGGCCATCTGAAGGTTGAAGCTGTCTTTTGTGCTAGGATTGTGAGGCAGCAGTCCTAATCGAAGAAACTAAACAACTAGAACAAGGGAGAATTGCTTTAGGCGAGACTTAGTCTATAGGGTTACTGAAAAGGTATGGAAAAATTGGCTAACTGTGTCGATTCTAAATCCAATGATTTACAATTGGATCCATGGTCATGAATTTATAGGCACATGACAGTGCTGAAATGGAAACCAAGAGTGTAACAGACTCGAACTCGTCAAATGAAAAAAAGGAAACTAAACCATGTTGACATGGCATGACTCAACCGCAAAAGGTAATCTAGGTTCCATTTTGCTTTCGAATAGTTCCGACGACCGGCACGGACGAGTTTGAGACTGAATGTACTAGTCTATCCCAAATCTTTCCAAATTAATATACTACTATCCATATCTTCTATTTGTCAATAGCTTTTTCACTCGGTTTCCCATTGTCTCAAAAGCAGAAGTTACTCTTCAAGGACTAATATTGATTATACAGTTAATTATTAGATTTTGGTTTTATCACATAACACAGACTGCAAATCGAGATAAGATGCTCCACAGAACACACTCACTTAACTTGCCAGAGCATTCGCCTGGCCATTACTGCAGGAAAACAACAGAGAGAACTCAAAAGGCTACTTCAAAGGTTTGCTGCAAATCCTAGCAAAGTGGTTCAATATATCAAATTGCGAGGTCTATATATTTTGTTGAAGAAATATGCAGATGTGTGTGCCTTATATTCGTGTGATGCTTTAATTCTACCATCTTTTTCATTAGTAGTCTAAGTATGGTAGTACACCGCTACATCCATCAAAAGTCCAAACACAAAAAAAACTCTTGTAAATATTTATCTTTATTTAACATATTCTTTATACTGTAAGGGTCTCCCCTACAGTTTTCATGCTAAAAAATCAATTTGATGGCAAAAGGAAAAGTGAAAATATTAATGCTGGCATGCATGTTCATCTGTACCTTTAATTATTCATGTATTCTTAGTTGTGACCTTGCAGTGCTGCAGTCCATCGCAGATTTAGTCGGGGAGATTGCAGCCCTCGAGCAAGAAGTCATACGCAAGGAACTGCATCTGCTGTCCCTTTATAGAAGAGCATTTGATCAATATCTGTAACGCCTTAGGGCTCAAACCGGCTTAGGTCTAACTTTATTCTGGATAGATCACGCATACGTAGCAACCCGCTTGCACTTTCGTCCTCGTTTCGCGCAAAACGGTTAACCGGAGGTGCTACCTTTGGAACTCCTAGCCTTATATGTAAGTGCTTCTCAAGGTAAGCTAGTAAGGTGGGACTAACCCAGAAATTCATGTGCACACACACATAGACCAGGGTGTCACATACACCCCCCTCAAAGGACCCGACGTCCTCGTCAGACCAACATACCCACACTGGGGCAAATGGTAAGAATCTCCCCTCTTGGCACATGTCCGTGCGTTCAGTGCTAGCACATATGCCATGTCGTGTGTCCGCTACGGGCCCACACGCGCCATGCGCCAAATGCCCGCGCCTCTAACCCGCACGCACCTATGTAACCGCGAGGGTCGGCTCTGATACCATTTGTAACGCCCTAGGGTCCAAACCGGCTTAGGCCTAACCCCATTCTGTATAGGCCACGCACACGTAGCAACTCGTTTGCACTTTCGTCCTCGCTTCGCGCAAAACGGTTAACCGGAGGTGCTACCTTTGGAACTCCTAGGCTTATATGTAAGTTCTTTATTTAGCGAATTATCCATGATATAATTAGAGAGTTGTGATTGAATTAAGGTAAAGTTATGAGAGTAATGATTTAATCCAATGAGATCGAAGAGACATGATTGGTGAAACTAAGTGATAAAGTAACCGATACATCATGGACAGATTATATAGAACAAAATTAAGGTAACTAAGAGATGACGAGGATAAGGCTATAATAAAGTTATGAGAAGTGAAAACATGTGCTAGGGTTGAAAATGGAAAGACATAGTTTCTGATAAGAGGGCGATGTGGAATAATGATAAGATGATAGTGATATAGTAATTAACCTAAAGAGGTATTATAATGTAGCTCACACAAGTTTATCAACCAATCAAGTTTTATTATGTGATAAGTAATTATTAGTCAAATTAACATTTATTAAGGTATAACGATAATGACTCACATAAATAATTGTACGGGCAATACATCATGATATTGAGAGGATTAAACACAGAAGCGTGATACTTAAAGGACTGCTAGTGATTTTAACCTAAGTCTACAACATGATCACACGCTACCCCCATTATCGGTTTAAGCATGAACTCTAAACATTACTTAAAGCATGAATCTTATAACATTATTAGCAAAGTATTATAATAAACCTAAAGGCATGTGAAAAAGATAATCTAGAACATCATGGCAGGAATACAATATTAAGGATATATAACCAGGCAAGTATGAATACTATTATAACAACCAGGCAAGCACTAGAGAGATGATAATAACCGGGTAACTTTGGTAATAGGATATTAGCCAGGTAAATTCAGTGATATGATAATAACCAGGTAATTCACTGATATGATAATTGTACTTAATGACAATGGTAACGAGTAATCATGAAAGTTGTGAAATGTGGAATTAAAATAATTAGAGATAAGTTCATGCACGATTACAAGGAGTGAAAAATGATTGCTAAGGTTGAGGACAAGAGATAAAATCATATGGGAGATGAAGAAGGATAATACGACGGTGGTAGGGATTCATGAATGATTCTCACCCAGCATTACAACTTAACTCACACCAAGGGGTTGTCAAACAACTAGATTTTATTATGTGATAAGTTGTTATTAGTCAGGCTAACAATATCATACATAATTCCATCAAAGCCAATCAAGCAATAACATACAAGTAATGAATCGGGGAACCAGCAATTAAATATATCATTCTGAAGATAAAGATTACTAGTGGTTAACCTTATGTTGAAGTCACTCCTATACTACCCCAATCACAATTTAAACATCAATTATAATTACTAATTAGAGCTTGCAATTTAGACATTAACCCTAGCATTCTAATACATCTAAAAGTCTAAGGCATTAATTAACATCAAGCATTGCAATATGAAAAAAATCTAATAACATGCGACCAGGCAATCATTGCAATGTAATAATTATGGTCTAGGACAACGACAATAGCCAATCCAGGACAGGTGACATATGAAACGGAACGGTTACGGCCGTGAGATACTTGCCTTGAGCACGCTCAGCGAAACCGCTACACGAAGGATCGGAAATACACAACTGTCTGGACGCTCCCTCCATAGCTGCGTGCGAACCTACATGGTGGAACGGAAGTGGATCAGATGAGGGTTAAGATAAAATGGTGGAAGACATGAAGAGATTGTTTGGCTGAAAAGAATCATGTTCGCTGAGATTTCGTTGCACGAATCACCGACCAGTCAAGCGAACAACGTTCGGCTAACCCATGATGACCCACAGCGCGAACTAGCAAAACTAACATGCGAATGCGTGGTTCGGTCGCACAACTGACTAGCCGACATGTGCCCGTGAAAATCACAGTTGCGGCCGCTCCGGCCACCACCGACGCTGCCGGCCGACGCCCAAGCTGCGCCGCCGCTGACCCGGGGTTCGGCACCACCATGAACGTACTCTACGGCGACCAAATCTGCGGCAAAGGCTACGTTTGACTCCATGAACGACATCATGTCGCACTACCAGTACTACCTTGACCTCATGGGAGTTGACCGGGAGCTCTCTGGTGATAACCGCGACTGCGCCGAGCAGATCGCCTTTAACCCGTTGTACAAATCGGACAACCAGCTGCAATCAAGCTAGAATAGATCAGTTCGGTGCCACAGACATCTCCCCGGTCCGGTGTTGTATACCTGTTCTTGTCATGGCCATTGCCATTGCTAAGCTATCTTCCTGAGCTATACCGAGCTACCGATCCTTCAGTGTGTGTGGAGCTGGTTTGGTTTGGTGTCGTTTTGAGTAAGCTGATCTCGTTCCTAGAACTTTGTATGTTCTGCCTGTGGGAATTAGGGAATTTGTAGCCCTTTGTGTACCGTAGTGTCCATTTTCGTTTATTTGGTTTTGAAAAAGTTCATCTGTGGTCTAATAGCTATTTAGTTTGTGTAGTTTTTATCCCTAAAGTACAAAACTAGGTAAAATACATCTCCCAGCTAGCAATACCAATTAAAATATACCCCTACGCCCCTTTAAATGTGGTTTCGACCCACTTCGCATCCATATAAGATCCAAGCTAGCCCATATGCCAAGGACTAAGGAGTGGAGCCCGTGTGCCATAGAGAACGAGAGATGATGATAGAGATGGAGAGGTCTTCGTCTCCTTCCTATTGGCTATGATAGAAACAGATGAGGCAATGGACGTTTAGACGGTGATCATCAGCGGCGATGAAGATGGTGGTGGGTTCCAGCAAGGGGCAAAACTGAACCCACGCAACACGATGAGTCCATTTGCGATGGTCTCGTCGGTAGGGAAGCAACGGAGAAGGTGACAAAGGTTGGCCGCGGGAGGGAATAAGTGTCGAGGGCTCGAGGCGGCTCTAGCGAAACGACGGCAAACAGCGAAAGCAAAGAGGTGCGTGAGCAATTGAAGAAGGGGAGAACAACGGGTATGGTCTTAAGTGAGAAGACACTCTCAACGAGGCCGATCACAGGAAGTATTTGTGAATTAGACTTGGTTCAAATACCAGATTTCCTATATGAGTCATCTAAAGCCAATACTCCGGAAACGCCACATGGCCGCCATCGCCGCCTCGCCCGCGATCGCCCGCCCGAGACGTGGCGCCGATTTTTGGTACGGTCGGCGGTGGTGTTTTCTGTTTTCCGAATTGCGTCAGTCCCCGGTTCTCGCGAAAAGGTCCTGGATTTTTGGCCCTCCCTTTGCGTGATGGCCCCGCGTTTTTTAAATTACGACGGGTCCTCGTTTATTTACGTCTGTGTCCCCGCGGTTTTTTCTTACGTACGGGCCCTCGCTTTTTTGCAAAAAAACCCTTCGCCTTCTTCGAAAATACGTATATACCCTTGGATTTTTTTAAGTAATTCCTCGCGATTACGGTGCCTGGCGCGGCGTGGCGCCGCGCCTACGAGGCTAGTACACTTGACGCTGTGCGGGGTCACTGAGTACTTGGTATGCCTCCCCCAATTCCTGCAGTTACAGTAACTCTAATGAGGACATTATGCAATGACAAAAATGTGCAAAAATCACATATTCCGTATTTACAAAGTCAAATTTGTGCAACAGAGTCAAATAGTATTTCAAGGTGACAGGATGCAGCAAATTAGCAAATAGCAATACTGCAGCAATGCTCAATGTTGTAGCATGGGCATAACAGGCCTACAGGATACCTCTTTCTCCATAGAAGAGTGAATAACAGGAGTACATGGTACTTTTTTCTTCCTAGAAGAATATAGAATTAGAGAGAGTTAACGATAGGAGAAAGAGTTTGTGTGTAAAATGAGTAAGTCTGATTTTTTTATAGTTTTCTTTATACATGAGTAGGATTAGGAGGAGCCCGGCGCTGATCTGGCTGCCGGGGATTCGATTCCGGCCATAAAGCGCGTGGAATAATTCGTTTACCATTTTTTGTTTCTCTCCAACGTATTTTAAAGGGGGGATGAGTCACATTGACATGGGAAAACCCAAAGTCCAAATTGGGCTGCTCCCTCGATAAAACCCCCCGCCCGAATCGAACTTGTTTAAGCCTAATCCCACGGATTACGGAGTGATTAGCGGCCATGTGTCGTGGATTCGGTGGGTGACCCGAACCTTGACGGCCTCCCGCCACCGCCACCGCCTCACCGGCTCCGATTTATCTCCCCTCTGCCACCACCAGCTCTCCCAGCTACCGCATTCGGCAAGATCCAGATTGCAACGAAGCATTCAAGAACCGAGATCGGAGGATATGGAGCGGGAGACGCGGAACCTCATCCTGCTGACGGCGGCGCTGGCGGTGGTGCTGATCGGCGGCACGACGGCGCTGATCCTCACGGCGGGGACGTGGAAGGTGAAGATGGAGGAGTCGCACGAGAAGGTGTGCAACAAGGGGTGGGAGTGCTCGGGGAGCAAGTACTGCTGCAACGACACCATCACTGACTTCTTCAAGGTGTACCAGTTCGAGAACCTCTTCTCCGAGCGCAACAGCCCCGTCGCGCACGCCGTCGGCTTCTGGGACTACCAGTCCTTCATCACCGCCGCCGCGCTGTTCGAGCCCCTCGGCTTCTGCACCACCGGCGGCAAGCAGATGCAGATGATGGAGCTCTGCGCCTTCCTCGGGCACGTCGGCGCCAAGACCTCGTGTAATCTATCTACCGTTCCCTCCCTTGCCTTGCCTTTCCTTTCCTTTCATTCTTGGTTGGTGGTTTCTTGGATGGATTCATTCAGTTCGTGGGTGGCTCTGCTTCCTCTGCTTCATTCAAGAAACCAGTTGCCTTCTTGCAGGTGGATATGGTGTGGCGGCTGGCGGGCGGACGGCGTGGGGGCTCTGCTACAGACGCCAGGTGGGCCCTGACCCGACGATCTACTGCGACAAGACCAATACACAGTATCCCTGCGTCGAAGGCGTCGACTACTACGGCCGCGGCGCCATCCCCGTCTATTGGTAATGCATGAGTTCATCACTCGTAGTTCGTGCAATTGCTAAATTGATTAGAATACATAGTAAAAATTAACAAGTTATGATAAAGTGTCAAATTGATTGATGTGATTTTCTTGATATAGGAACTATAACTACGGCGCCACCGCCGACGGCATCCACGAGGACCTCCTCTACCACCCGGAGTACCTAGAGCAGAACGCGACGATGGCGTTCATGGCCGCCATGTGGCGGTGGATGACACCAATGAAGAAGAAGCAGCCGTCGGCGCACGACGTGTTCGTCGGGAACTGGAAGCCCACCAAGAACGACACGCTCAACAGGAGGCTCCCAGGGTTCGGCACCACCATGAACGTACTCTACGGCGACCAAATATGCGGAAAAGGCTACGTTGACTCAATGAACGACATCATCTCGCACTACCAGTACTACCTTGACCTCATGGGAGTTGGCCGGGAGCTCTCTGGTGATAACCGCGACTGCGCCGAGCAGATCGCCTTTAACCCGTTGTACAAATCGGACAACCAGCTGCAATCAAGCTAGAATAGATCAGTTCGGTGCCACAGACATCTCCCCGGTCCGGTGTTGTATACCTGTTCTTGTCATGGCCATTGCCATTGCTAAGCTATCTTCCTGAGCTATACCGAGCTACCGATCCTTCAGTGTGTGTGGAGCTGGTTTGGTTTGGTGTCGTTTTGAGTAAGCTGATCTCATTCCTAGAACTTTGTATGTTCTGCCTGTGGGAATTGTTGTAAATATTACGGTATAAGCATATTTTCTATTTTAATTCCAATAATAATTATGATAATAGTAATCACCCAAACATGGCATAAGAATGATTTAAACAACATATTAACATATGCATCATTCAAAACATTGCACAATGAGTGAAAACTCAACATGAACATCATATATGAATTCAACATTAGCATGGCATTCATAACATTAATGTATTTGCATGCTAATCTCATGAAAAACTTAATATATATGATCAATACATATAACAATTCAGATTTGCAACATGCTGTCATCATTAATAGTCTAGTCCAAGAGACTAAAAACAGCATAATACCCACAGGATTAATTTGTGATTTGAGTGCTCTCAGAACAGAGTCGCACAAGTCAAAATAACTTGGCCTTCTCATGTCAATGTTGAATATCTTTAACAAAGATCTAGAAACTAATAATTAAGACTTGAGCTCTATTTTATTTTCTCACTGTCACAACTCAAATGTTCAGAGAACAATAGAACTAGTCTTTCTGAATCAAAGCTTCCAGTCAAAGCATACAATAGCAGTATCGATTCAATAGATCAAATCAGCAGTCTCAAATTGACAAGTATTTAGATACTTCTAAACCGAAAAGACCATCTATAGCACATATGTATCAATATTTACTGCTACTGTCAATCTTGATTAGAAGAAAGTATACACTACAGTCCAGACAGTGAAAGCAATATTATAGAGCTCAATCCCAATTCAATTAGTTAGATCAATCTCAATATTCAACCATTTCATCACAGAGCAATTAAAGAACAGAAACTTCTTTGCAATCTTTCAACTAGTGATGCTCACAGACAAATGAAAAGAATCACAAATTGCAAAGAGACAATTAACTGATACTCACAGTAGAGGTGATATTCTAAATCACCTGAAGAAACCAAATGAAGATCACAGTTAATATGGCAAGGCACGAATAACTCGCTGACCCAGAAAATCTATCAACCCGCTGTTGCAAGCAAGTAGATGATTCACGGAGATACAATGTCGCACTCCTCCTTTTAGCCGAACACCAAAGAAGAAGCCGAGGTTCTGCATGCCGCACAAGATCACTGCATCGCCCGCCGAGAGCAATCACACACAGCAGGGAGATGCACCGCCGCCTTGTTCTTCCTCAGTTAGACCCCTCAAAATCCCAGAATGCACAAACCCAGATTAGGGTTCTCACACAGGACCGACGTAGGCCGACGATCGGAGATGGCCCGAAAGGCGAATCTCCGCCAAACCGAAGAACAAAGAGGAGGATCAAACACGAGAGGCAACCAAAATGAGAAGAAGTATGTGCATACCGTCGGAGCTGCCCGGCTTAAATAGAGAGGGCTCGGGTTAGATGCGGGGTGGCGTGAGCGGCCGGCTCCGAGGAACCCGGGCCACCCACGCCTTCGCCGCCTCCCATCCGCCGCCACCTCTCAGAAGCCGCCAAATCGCCGGATCCGGGCGAGAAGCGGAACGGCCGCAGCGCAAGGCCCGATCCACGCACGGACGCGCGGGGATAGCAACGGACGCGCCGGGAGGAGACGGAGTCTCCTCTCCTTTACCTCTTCGCGCGGCTCACCGACAGGTGGGCCCGCCTTCATTTCCCCTTCTCATATGGGAAATTCCCATTCTGTCCTCAGGGCTAACAGGAATTAGGGAATTTGTAGCCCTTTGTGTACCGTAGTGTCCATTTTCGTTTATTTGGTTTTGAAAAAGTTCATCTGTGGTCTAATAGCTATTTAGTTTGTGTAGTTTTTATCCCTAAAGTACAAAACTAGGTAAAATGCATCTCCCAGCTAGCAATACCAATTAAAATATACCCCTTCGCCCCTTTAAATGTGGTTTCGACCCACTTCGCATCCATATAAGATCCAAGCTAGCCCATATGCCAAGGACTAAGGAGTGGAGCCCGTGTGCCATAGAGAACGAGAGATGATGATAGAGATGGAGAGGTCTTCGTCTCCTTCCTATTGGCTATGATAGAAACAGATGAGGCAATGGACGTTTAGATGGTGATCATCAGCGGCGATGAAGATGGTGGTGGGTTCCAACAAGGGGCAAAACTGAACTCACGCAACACGACGAGTCCATTTGCGATGGTCTCGTCGGCAGGGAAGCAACGGAGAAGGTGACGACGGTGGGCTGCGATCGGCGAGAGAAGGTGGCAAGGCGATGGCGCTCCGGTGTGGGGTGGTGGACAAGGATCGGGGAAAAGAAAGAGGAGAAGAGCTAGCTAGAAGTAGGGTCATATTTGAGGGAGGGCCTTACCCTGGTGGAGATCGAGCGACGCGGAGTTGACCAGAGTTAAGAAAGACGACAGTGAAGATCTCATGCCGATTTCCTACCACAGGGGCACCGAACCGTTGATTCCTTCCTCGCTCTGCCTCACTCCATGCGCTACTTGCACCAAACACCACCGCCTATAGCCCATGTTGCACAACCACAACAATGCAAGCAACAACTTCTCACGGCACCCACCCCCATGCTAAAACCACCATTGCGGACGCTATTCCCACCTAGGTGAGCTTCAACTTGATTCCTCCATCCTAGGGCACCTCCCCACCTTCTCCAACCCTCCCTCACAACTAATTTTGGCCACTTTTCCTCCAAATCGCCACCGCCACATCGAGCTCCCTAGACCGCCCTAAGTCTTCGCCACCAGTCCACCTCCATCTGACCCTGTCCTCACCACCCTCTTATGTGAATTCCTTACATTGTATAGATGATCATGTACGTGCCTCTTTTCTGGATTCGTTGCTGGTTAGTTGTCGCTGTCGTAGGACAGAGCACCGTCGCCATGTGCATAGTTGTGCCATCAACATAGGCCACCTCGGTCAGCACCCCACCGTAAGTAGGGTCGTCGGGACCTCGACATCCTATTTTGGTACTCGCCGCCGAGGTCTCGCTCACCGGCATTGATCTTGGTAGAGCACATCCATTGCACCACTCCCCTATTTCGAGTTGAGTCGCAGGGGCGAATCCACCGTGGGTGCTTGTGGGTGCTCGAGCACCCCCTCCTCCCACTGTGGTCGAAGAAGACCCGGTTGGCCCGGAGGTTGAAGAACTGGAGGTCGGACCGTCGGGCGTCAGAGGATGAAGAAGAGCTTGATCGCCCGAAGGTTGAAGAACTCAGTTGAAGATTGAATAAAGCATGAGATGGGGCCCAGTTGGTGTCTTAAGGCCCACCGCCCTAGCTGGCCCAAATTAGTGGCGAATCCTGGCCCGAAACCCCAACGACAGCAGAACAGTCAAGACTTAACAGTAGATAAGGCCACGAGGAAGATGAACAACACAATGCCTGAACAGTAGATAAGGTCACAGAGAGGCCAAGCCGCCGCCGAGTCGGAGAAAGAGTAGAGACTCACCATCACGAGTCGCTGAGTCGGCAACCCGCACCGGCGTGGCCGGCGGCGGTGGAGGGAGCCGGGAGGGAGGTGGTCGGCGACTCGGTGCGGAGGGGGAGGCCGGAGGCGGTCGGCGGCCCTGCAGTCCGGCTTGACGCGGAGGAGAGGTGGGCGGTCGTCCACTCGGTGACAACCGGCTAGCGCCAGCGGCGCGCCGACCGTCGGCGGCATCGGCACATCGGCAGGGCGCTAGGGCGCATCGGACTTTGGATGCTTCGTTGATTCGCTGGCATCGGAGATTCGGAGTCTCGGAGAGACGGAGAAGACGAGGCGACAACCGACAAGGCGACGACTCTACGAGACTATTCAGTATTCTCCAACAAGGCGACTAGGCGAGGCAATGAACTGATGAAGTGGTGTCTGTGGTGACTGATGAGCAGCAGAGCAGGTGAGGCGAGTTAGTAGTTACTGATTTAGTGATTTGCGCAGTGAGTTGCGTGAGGCCGTGACTCCGTGACTGGTGACTACTAACTCCGTGAGCCATGACAGCGTGACCGATCGGCGACCGTGATTCACTGATTTGTGAATGTGAGTGAATGTGAATCCTATTTTATTATTGTTCTACTGATTAGCCAATTTATTTAATCAGTTATTAACTAGTTGTTGTTTAATTATTCTTAGGTTTATAAAAATGGAGAAGTGAACTTTGCATAAATATTTCTTAAACAATGCAACTAGCAGTAATCCTCCAACCATAGAAAGCAGAGCTAAAGCAAAAAAGGTTCGACATGAATTTAATCCAGATGATATTATTAAAACAGATTTGCACAAGAAGGTATCAGATGAATGGCGGTGCTACACTGAGCGAGAGATATTTAGAAGTCTTGATAACAAAAGAATCATTCAACGCTTTCAAGATATGAAAACTCGTAAAGTGAAATTGTGTCGTAATCAGATTTAATGACTTAGTGGTATGTTTTCATTTCATTTTTAATGTTTATGGACATTCACAATTTAATGTTGTATAACTACATTTGATATTTTTATCTACAGATCGGTGCTCACATATTTATGAATATTTAGGGACACATTATCTATTAGCAAAATACTGAATTTATTGTATTGTACATTTTAATTTGTTCTCTTCCTATTTATGTATGAATTTGATATTCTAATGGTAAAAGACTAGTAGATGTAGATTTAATATATTTATGTTGTGATATAGCTTTAATAATAGAGCTCCCCTTTTATTTTTATCCTGGATTCGCCACTGTTTAGTCGGATCCGACTCAGCTAGCCACGTGGGTCAAAATGATCAAAACCGCCGTTTCCCAACCGCAGGGGCTTAGGATACATGGTATTGCCTAATGGGGGGATTGTTTTTTTAGAGAGAAGTTGGGGATTGTTTGTATCCGGTTTGGCACTTCATGAACGGAAATTAGACGAACAAAAGAGTTAAGGAACCACGGATGGATTTTTTTCCTTTGGTTTTTGTCACATACATGTTTAAAGAGGAGAATTCAAATCGAACATACCACAACATTGCTGAGCTTTCTGTGTATCCGCTGTTGAAATGTATTCCCTTCATTGCTTTCCTGCAACAAGGATCTTTTTGGTGCTTTGCAGCTAGTGTGAGCATATGGTATGCAGTAGTTCCAGTGCCGCCATTCATCTTCAGAAAAACTGCACAATGTCACTGGTTGGAGTTGAGTAGGAGGTATTTCTTGATACTGATAGAATAGTCACGTGCAGTCAGAAAAAACAAGCCACCAAAGGGCAAGAGGTAGCCATTGGTTTTGGAACCAATGAAAAAGGAAAAGATGGTGTTTTGCTACAGAATCATAATGTTGTAATGCATGTTTAATAAGATATGGACCATTCTGCCAAATTCGGAACACGCTAGAGGAACTCGACTAAAATTTGCTACATAAACATTCTAGTGCTGTTCATGTTTAAAAAAGGCATGGATCATACTGCCAAATTTGGGACATGCTAGATGAGCTCCAAAGAAAATTTCACCACCACTACTACCGGTGTATACTAGCTCAACGAAATTTTCACCACCACTGCTACCGGCATGTCTAACGGAGAATACACATACAACAGAGCAGTGGCCAAGTCCTTTTCAGCTTAAAACTTCCCTCAATCAATCAGCCAGCACGGCTTCTCCACCACTGTTTCAAAATAGTTTATCAAAATAACTTTTTTAAAACAGCTTATCGGCATTCGATTCGTTCACATAAACGTTCAAGTTATGATAAAAAAAAACATAGACCACAACCATAAGTCGTGAGCCGCAGCCGAAAAGGAACCCACCCAATGCCCTTACAACATCTCTTTATCTTACAAAGAGACATGATAAAAATGGCTAATCTTACACGAGCAGGCTTCCTATCTAAGCACATGCTAAAAAACATACTTAATCTGAAATAGTTCGACAGAGCTCTAGGATACAACATTAGTTAATTTACTGTCCCGAAACTTTGAATTTTGGGTCAGACTCTTAAGGCGTCATAGTACACATAAGGCCAGTATGGCCTCACATTACAGAAAAACTTGCTCCCGCAGACAATGAAAAGCAGATAGAGAATCAATAAAACCACGGATGGGGAGCAGTGGATATCATGATGTTGCAGCTTTCAGATAGAAGCAGCTCCATTTTGAGTATCCTCTAACTTGGTTTTCGGTTCATCACGCACATGGTTAGAATTTGCCTCTCCTGACTGAGAGCTTCCCACTTTCCTCTTCCGGGTTAGCTCCACTTCTACTGATCCAAGTGGCTCATCAGCATGAGAAGCTTGTTCAGTGGCCTCACCCTCCGGCTGCGTTGGAGGAGCTGCCCAGGATATGGGGCTCACTGAAGCAAAAACAAACAGATGAGATCAGACAAAATGGTGAATGGCCTGATGCAGTTCATTTGGTATGCTATAAGGCTAGCCTTCAGCAGATATACATACAACAATAAATGAAGAGCCACTTGACATCAAATATATCTCACTAAAGAGTGAAGAGAAAATTGTTGCATAAGTTACCATTATGGATTCCAAGGGTGGTAGGATCATTAAACAGTAATTATAAAAGAATGAGTTGGTGGTTGTACGTCCATTCTCCTCCAACCGCTCTATTCCCTCAACTTCTCACCATTCTCCACTTTTCAACTGATCAAAGCAACTCTCTTCTATAGCACAATTCTCTATACATTCAATGAGTTCCGTTGCAACGCACATGTACTAACTAGTTAAACAGTAAGTACCAGTCTGCACTAACCAAATTAGTTTTGAAAAGCCTCTGATACAATGCATCTGACAGCTGCTGCTACCAGCTTCATAAATCAATGGTTGGAGGAGCTATATATAGCAAGCAGTATGATTCTATTAGTGTCTACACTATAAACCCAGGGCTGTTACAGAAGAACTTGTAGTACACAGTAGTAGCCAACACATCAGTTATGCAACTTAACCTAAGGAAAATAATTTGAGTTCTTATGTCTACCATTGAACTATTTGGATAAGTAAACTGAATTCATGACTCCCATTTATGATGAGGGACCGAATCTAATTAAGCAGTCAGAAACCTAGATAGTTAAAAGTATCATAACCAATCGGTTTTTTCCTTCTTGTTTGAACCTCTGCCGATCTGCTAATATGCTTTGTGTCATACCCATTCATTGTTCAACAAAGTAATGGAAAGTTTTATTTGGGAATTAATATTTTCATTGATTATGTGTCCACAAGTCATGATGAGTTTGTTTATACACCGTTACACACCTTCCTCTGGTTGAAGAGACTTAGAAGTTACTATGCTTGCTTCATCACTTGGGCTCGTTAACTTAGGGCGCTTTTTGACATAGTCCTGCCTCAGAGGTCTAGGAATCTGGAACGAAAATTGAGCTAATGTGACACCCTGCACAACATACTCTGGATTCTCTGAGAGGTACCTGCCAAGAATGACATTGAGAGTTTAAAGCATAGACAGACTGAGTCACCTGTAGAAATTTAAAAGAAAAAAAAGGCAGTACATATAATTTATATTTGCATACTATTTATTTGCGACATATAATTTATATTTGCATACCATTTATTTGCGACATCCAGTCATAAGAACTGGAGAGAGAGAAAAAGCAATACGATTTATAGTGCAACTACTGCATCAAAATTCTGCGAGCAATTTCAGGAATCATTATAGCTCAGCGGATAAAGAATGATGTTCAACGGAAAATTTGACAAAATACGCATGGCATACCTATCAACTTCAACCAATGACCTCAGTTTCCTCCCAGTAGGAGAAGTATAGTACCTGAAAGCAAGTTAAAGAGTGTTACATGGACACAATAAGTTCAGCACGTAGCCAGAAACAAAAAAAGTTTATATTACATTACATATTTTTTTAGGAAGAAGGTAGATGATGATGATGTCTATTATATAATTAAAATGATGTTAAATGGAGCCACCACATTCACTCTAAGAGGATAGAAATTCCCATCCCACATTAATCAAGACAAAATGAAAAGATCTACACTGCTTAGTTTGGTGGTGTAGATTAGTTTATTTTTATAACTCTACATTATATACAACTCTTATCATTTTTCTTATTTGGTGGAAAGGATGAAAAAAATTTAATTACCGCGCAAAAAATACCTTTTGTGAGCATAAGAATCCAGTGTTGTTACGTTACAAACAGATTAGATTGAATGGACAGGGAACCCTACTAAGAAACGAAGGTTTGCTAATTAAACAACGTCTTGTACAAAAAAAATAGCCGCAGCCTGTCAATCTTTGCACTTCGTACATCGTAATATTTGCAATGGTGCGAGTTTGGTTTTTCCTTAGGAGTCTTCTCCTCTTCTATGTAGTTTTTCACCCTCCATTGTCTTGATTCCCAACTGCATCATGCATTATTCCAATCAGCAGTCGCTTCTGGTGCCAGCAAGTTATCGATGGAGCACGGCTTAACAGAGGGTCATCAGGTTGAGGGATGCTGCCGGATCAACTAATGCATTGGTCTCTCTTTTCCAAAGACCGGTGGTGAAGTCTTCATAACTAAAACTACATCATGGAAGTGTAAAAGTAAAACTGATAAGCCATTGGCATAGACTATGATCTCTTTTTGGGTACGTGCTTCAGAAGCTAACGAATGTAGTGAGCACTGAAAACAGCATGAAGACCTAGACAGTGCCCTGGGCCCCTGACACATCTGACTACCAAAGATGCACTATGAGCCAAGTGGCCAACCACAAGGAGCTCACAAAGCTTCAAGGAGTGACCAAATTCAAGTGTGTGTGTGGCATGACGCACTGATGCCAAACATCAGGGCCTGCAACTCTACATCGAGAAGACCAATTGTCTTTCCTAGGTTTAGATGGATGAAACAAGAACAAGTGAAGTGGGCTTTGCCATACAATTCTCGCTCCCTCAAAGATACTAAGGGCAATTAGGTGATTGATGCAATGCAAGGTACCAACTACCAACTAAGCATCTATTCTACGATGATATGATTTTCTTTTATACTTGAATGCAATTTTCTGGCGAGCTATAGACTCAAATACCCTGGTATCAAGAGATCACCACTACGAAAAAGTAACATAACAGTTTTCTAGGTAGTCAATTATAAAATATATTGTATACTTTTTTATATTACTTCCTACCTTGAACTCCTCAGAATTTGTACGTAACTAAGACATATAGAGAATTGGTTTATCCACCAAAGTTAGAAAAGAAATTGTGCAGGAAATGACACAAACAGTTAGTTGAAAAGGAAACCATTAATTGGAAAAATGATACAAATATAGGAAACAAATTGTAACAGTTAATGAGAGAAAATAGTAAAACTAGCCACGCAAATGCACAGGCTACTTGGCTAGTTTCTGTTATTTTCATGAGCATTAAACACTGATTTTTTTAACATACAGAGGAAAGATGGCTGCCAGCAAAGAATGAAATCAATGTCCTTTCATAAACAACCTGACCGAAGCAAATAGGGTAGTGAACAAAAAGCATTACTCACACATCAGCAAATTTGGTGCCTCCTTCACCTCTTATTCTGATCTGTCTTTCCCATCCAGGAGGGGGTTGTGCAATATTGGGCTTGTCAATAGCCCAAAGCCTGCTGCCATCCTGAGATATATCCTCTGGATCATCACATGTTACATCAGGTCTCCACTCACGGGCTCGTTCGCATTCAAAAGGTTCCTGTGTAATATGTTCACGAATTTCTTCATACTTCTCTTTTGTTGGAATAAGTCTCCATTTGAAACACCTAGCACATTGGACAGTGAATGCCCCAATAGATGGCAATCCTTGGTTTGACAGATTAGATGATTTCTGCAAAGATGGGGACTGGTCTTCCCCAAGTTCATCTTGCCCTTTATCTACTGTTTCGGGGTTGAAAACAACCATTTTATTTGATGCACTGTCAGATGAAAACTCATCGCTGCCGAATTGGTGGCCATCAGTATCAGACAACATAATCTGGCTCTTCTTCGATGGTTGAGGAGATTTAGAACTTTCCATGGGTTTTTGCACAAGATTTTCTGGACCAAATTCCAAATTATTAAGAGCTAGGGTACCTGCAGTTGGCAATGATAAGAATTGCATGCTGTAACCAAAAGGATTGTTTGCTGTGGAACATGTATGTTCTATATAAAGCAAATGAGATGCCCAATTCATTGCTGGATATATGCATAAAAATGTAGTTCAAAATAAACAATAAAATAAAGTTTGCTGCAAGTGATAAAAAGAAAACAAGAAGAAGATAAATAAGGATGACAGCATTGTCTACAATTATTGTACATGTGAAACAAAATGAACTCTACTTGTTTGGCCGATAATTATCTTATATGTTTGTCCCTGCATTGTGCTGCAATATCAGTAGTAACTACAAAAACATCTCAAATACAACCATAATCCTGATCATATAACATTGAAGAAATACTGCAATGACTTTGCAATTACCCGCAAAGCCTTTGGGCTGGTGCAAACAATAAACTAAACACTACATATTACCGCCTTGGACATGTCATAGTCCTAAATTTACACAAGAAACGGTATCATTTCTAATTCAGTACTACAATAGAAATATAATGTAATGGAAGACTTTCCAGAGCCAACACATATTATGAATTTGGATAACAGAGCAAAGCATATAGTGTAGATGATCTTTTACTAATCAATGTTGTTTCTCCCAATGCTTTTGTTGCTAGTTAACCCCAGTTTGATCATTTATGGAAAAACACTGCAACTTCAAAGGAAAACTAATCTTCAGTGCTTAAGGAACCATATGTAATTAAATTGCTGTTACTAGATGTTCAAACTACAATGCTAGTAGTTCACCAATAATTCAGTAACTCAAGTCTTAGCTTGCAAATTTACAATCCTCCTTTCATCCTTTACAACAAGTTGATAATTGTGGATACTTTTGTTCAATCTTCGATATCAACAGTTCCTTTTTCTTTCAACTAGTTGGTAATTGTGGGTACTTTTGTTCACTCTTCAAGATCAACCATTCCTATGTTTCTGTTATATCTACAATGTTACAATCTCTTCATGTAAACAAGCAACTTCAGTTGCCCTGGCCACCTAAGCGGAAGCAACCTAAATTGTAATGAACATCTCTGCAAGAGCAGCACAAGCACCATGCCACAACACACATGTGTATCAGTATGGAAACAATACAGCAGTGTCTTTAGTTCCTTGGATTAATGGATACGCGCATGTGCTCCCAATCCACAAGTCCATGCATCCATGTTTAATTTTTGCATGGTCCAGGTGTTCGGTTCGCCAGAAAAAAGAACAGAAAATACTTAAGAGGATCAGGGGAGGCTAGAGGAGTAGAGGATCCAGATTAAGAGTTTGGAAGGCAGGATGAGAAGAGGAGAAGATTGCTCACCGCAAAGAATAGATCCCCCACAAGGATGTTGACGGGGGATCTCCGGCTGGAGCTCACCGCGCCGGCCGCCGCCGGAGAAGGGGGAGGGGGACCAGATCTGGCGAACGGTGGGAACGAAAGAAGGGGAGGAGAAGAGCTCACCGCGCCGGCCGCCAGAGACAGGTGCGAGTTGGGATTCGAGTGCCCGGGTGGACGCCGCCGCCGTCGGCGGGGTTCGCGGCGGCGGAGGGGTTGGGGATTTGAGGGGCGCTTACTTGCCTTCTCCGCCCGATGGCCCGATCGGTCCGAAGGAAAAGAGAGAGGATCTAGCGGAATCCCAGTAATCTCTTTTTTACCGTCCGATCAGATCAGACCAGCTTATTGTCTTTTAGTTTTAATTTATAAATAATATCAGTTTACGGAGAATATTATAGAGAAATACTCAAATATAATTTTGATCAATATAAATAAAATCACTATAGTATTACTATAATCAACTAGTAGATCTAAAAAATAATTTATTTAAAAATTAGATATTATAAAAAAATTATTTATTATAGAAAAATAGATTTTAGATTTCAATACGAACCGCTCCTATGTTTTTCCTAGCGAGGGCTTGCTCAGATTAAGAGGAATTACACCCAATCCTTCTGGGTAGAAAGCGATTTTAGTTCAACTCCCCCGATCATCCGAAGGAATTATGCTGTAGCATGAAAATATTTTTTTATAATTTAATCTTTTAAAATTATTTTTATTAAAAAACATCGTCCAACTTATTATCAAATCTGATCAATTTAATCACATCAATACACATGGTATAACAAAACAACACCGCCATGCCACGTGGCAAATCTAGTTTCGGGGCAGAAAATGCCCTTTTGACTACAACATTGCCTCTAGCATAACAATACTTCCATGCCGTCAGGAATGGTGGTGTGGCAAGTTTTTGCCACAGTATAATAACTGACGTGGCAATATTATTTGAGTACGCCACAATTAATAGCATAGTCAAAAGATTTAGATTTTAAAATAAGTTAAACAAAATCATTAATAAAAAACATAAAAAGGTTGAATAATAAAAATTTATCGTACAAGCTCTTGAGGCCCCACAAAACCGTGTAATTCCAGTAGAAATCCTACAAAATCCATGCATTCCCGTTTGAAAAGCACAGGAATTTCCGTAAATTTATGAGAATTAAACTGATTCCTCCAAATATTTCATTAAGTTGCTTCTTTCCAAACATGCTCTATTATATGTAGCGAACTAGCTCAACTTCAGGATTCATATAAAATTACCGCATTTCAAACCGAGCCTTAGTAGTTAGGGAGCCTTATACACAGGCGGAAAGGGACTTCTTACCTTTAAATCCTCTCAAAAAAATCTTTTAAAAAACGGCCTGGCTCGGCACAACCTAAGCATATTTTTTCTATTTTTAAATTTTTTAATTTTAATTACGTCAAATAAGTCACCTTCAACTACAGTAAAATTTCAGCCGCTACAGTGCAATTTCAACCATAAGACATAGCTTTTCAGCCCAACCGAGCGGGGCCGCAGCAGTGAAACGTACCTACAGCCTTTTCCTTGGACAGGTTCCTTTGGCTTGGCTTGAAAGGCGAAAAAATAAGAAAAAAAGAAGCAGATTTTGATGTTTCAAATGAATACATGTTAAGTCCTTTTTGGAACGGGAATTAACCTAGTAACCTTAAACCACTCGTTTGCTTAGTCCAAATGGTGTAGCACCTGTTATTTTCTAGACAAGGCCACAAGGGCCAGAGTTTGATTGCCAATTCTGCGTTCAGTGGTTTATTTGTTAATTTTCTTGGTTTGATCTCACAACATCTTATGCTGGATAGGTTACGTGTTGGATGGCATGTTTATTGATTTTCTCAGCAGGCAGTGCCGCTTATACCAGATTGTGACAGTTCAGATTGCCGAGAAAAATCATGTATGTAACTGGAACTGAATAAAATCATGTCTGTAACTGGAACATTCAGTTTCGAAGATCCATGGAGTATTTCACTGCCTGGGCCAAGTTAAATCGACAAATGGAAATTGGAGGACATGAGGCGAGCTGTGATCTGTCAGAAATTGGACGTTGACATCCAAGTCAATGTATTGCACGATCAGTCAATTTGTATAAAAACTTACTATGAGTGTGCACATTTCACACGTATAATTTTGTAGCCTTGTACAAATAGTTTTATACCATTGTAACCGTAATATTATATTCAACTCTCCAAATCTCCAATCACAATATTCCACAAATCCCAATCATAAATCAGAATGGAATGCTTCCATTGATGCAATGCTTCCCCTTTGGCCGCTGGCCACTACTCGTCTGCTCGTCGACAGTCTACAGGACTGCTTCGGTGCAACGGTGCTCCTTGCCCCCCTAGCCGGTTTGGCAGTTTGAGTAACTGAATGATTATTTATTCATTTTGCTGATTATCTGTTGTTCTACATTCACATTTTACAAATCACAAAATTGTTTCCAACTCTCCTAATCTCCACTCACAACATTCCATTTCCACAAATCCCAAATCATAAACATGAGATTCAGAATCGAATGCTTACTTTGCAATGTTGCTCGGCTGCTCCCCTTGTCCTGTTGGCCACTGCTTGCTGCTCCTGCTCGCCTGTAGTGTAGGCCTAGTCACCGCTCCCCTGCCCTCAGCGCATCGCCATCGGCGACTCGTCATCATAGCTTGCTCGGTGCTCCTCTTGGATGAGTAGATGACTCATAACTTGATGACTAGACAGTGGGCTTATGAGTAGATGGTGTGTATTTTGTTCGATTGGACAATGGGCACTTGGGCCACCTGGGCTATGCTTAGTGGGTTGGTCTGACTAGATTGTTGCCCGGGCATATCGGGCACCCTAGTCAGCTATGCCTTTGCCCTTCTCAACCACTGTATTGGACAAGCACTGACAAGTAGCACGAAGCACAACTGAAATTTCAAGTAAATTCCACAAGTTGTGTCGATCAATTTCAGCAACCACAGCCACACATTCTCCCTTAGAGAAAACGAGCAGTCACATTCTTGGCAAGGGCACGCAGGGAGAAGGTGGCGACTCAGCAAAAAAATATCAGCACAAAAAGAGAACAAGTGCAGAAGTGCTACACTTGAAAGAGAATTGCACACAACTACTGTATCAACTATGCAAGTACTAGTAGGCCGACTTGCTCAGTTGGTGAGGCGCGCCATCATGCCGCCCCTGCCTGGGCTCGAACTTGGTGCGCTGTATTTTTCGGGCTGTTCATATAAATAGTACTCTCCGGGTACTGTTTATATGAATAGTGCTCTTTGAGTACACGCGCACGTGGGTGCTTTCAGTGGTCAAAACACATGCCCGCGCTCCATGAGACTCAGGTCTCTATCTCGCCTTAAAACATATATATTAGACGCATCCACATGGGATGTGTGTGGTGTTGTGTGTATGCGTGCATGCGTGAATGCGTCCTTGTTGAACTCACTTAAAAAAACTATGCAAAGTACTAGTCCTTGTTCAAACAGTTTCTAGTTTTTGGTTTTTAGAAGTCGATTTTTGAACGAAGTTGCTTTTTAAAGTAGTTTCTATAAAGTGTTTGTAAGAGACGCATTGAATGTAATGGCTTCTCAATGCGAGTGTCTTTTACTTATTCAATCTTTCACTATTAGAGTGTCCTTTACTCTCTCAATCTTTCTCGCAATCAGTAATACCCCGCTCATTTCGGCTTGGCTTCTAACTTCTGATTTATTTTTCACTATTTCTAAATTTTATCTTTTTCTAGTTTTTTGGCTTTTTGTAAGCTTTTTTGTCGGTTCTTGTTTTTTCGTATTCGTTTACATTGTTCGTGATGAGCTAACATATTTTTCTATTTTAATTTTTTTTATTTTTTTTTCTAGTTTTTTGGCTTTTTGTAAGCTTTTTTTTGTCGGTTCTTGTTTTTTCGTATTCGTTTACATTGTTCGTGATGAGCTAACAAATTTTTCTATTTTAAATTTTTTTAGATTTAATTAAATCAAATAAACCATCATCCGTTATAATAAAATTTCAGTCATAAATCACTTTTCTCAGCCTAAATAAACGGCAACTAAATAATCAAAAGCCACAACACCTAAGCAAGAATATAGTATGTACCATAGCTGTACCGTACAAGCACTGACACGTACGTACGTGAAACTTCTGACCTTTCATCAGAAGGAAGAAATCTTACTACCACCATGTCCTTTCCGTTGGTCGGTGCCAGAACACCACATGCTTGAGATCAAAATGAGTGCGAATATTGACCTCCTTCGATCCAAACCAAAATGGAAGAGAACAACATGATATAATATTCTAACATGATCTCCCAGTGTTCAGATCCCAGGAAGCCCATGCACAAGAACTCCACTGCCTCCTGCTAAAATGGACGGCATCATCTCATCTAAAATCCCTCTCCTGATCGAGGCCTCGCCGCCAAAACAAGAAATGGCAGCCGGGCAGGACGCAAACCAAGGCCAGGCCACCATGGAAGTAAACCACTACTAACACCTGCATTTCTCCTCCTACCACAACCATCTCGCGCTCTTGTGGTTGTGGTGCTACATGCTACAGTCGCGGTGCCCGTGCAATTCACCATGACCATGTCACCGGGGTGGGCTGGTAGCTCGCCGACGGGAGCGGCTGCGGTACTATGCAGTGCTGCGGCCACTGGTGGAGCGCCTCACCCTGCGCGGCGGCGCCGGTCGCGAGCTGATCACACCTGCCTTGCTCGACCTCCATGGACGTGCCTTCGCCGTCCTCAGCGTCGGCGTCCATCATCTCCGTCACCGTCGCCGAGGCCGTGGAGGCTGCCTGGGAGTGGAAAGGCGCCCATGGGACCATGGCCAGGTTGGACCTCTCGTCCCTGGCTAGCTCCTCGAGCAGCGCCCGGTGGTTGCTCGCCTCTTGCAGCATGGTGTCTGCATGATCAAATCAGCTTCCTGGTCAGTTTCAGTGATCCCAGCTGTTGGGAACATCACAATTGAATCGAATCGAAAGATGGTCGCATGGGAATCACATGAACAACTAAACTGGAACAATAAGATCTGCGCGTGCAGTTGCAGCATCAATCAAAATTAACCGACATTAATTGCGTGGTTTAGAGAGAGGAGCAATTCTCTTGCAGAATTAGCCAGGTGGCACGTACTCTTGAGCCCGTGGATCCACTCGGGGCTGACGCGGAGAGGAACGCCCGGCCGGAGCGGGCCGAGCAGGAGGCTGCGCGCGGCTTCGGCGGGCTTGTACACCACGATCGCCCTCTCCTCGTTCGCCACGCCGCCGCACATCGGCACCTCCTCGACCCCAAAACTCGGGGCCGGCTGCGGCTGCGGCACGCCATCGCCGGGCACAACAGGCGGCATCACCTCCGCGTCCTGCACACCCAGAACCAAAACCACCAGTCCACGGGTTAGCGAATTCGAGCCCAGCCCACCCAACTCGGGTTCCGGGGAAGAGTGAGAGAAACCGAGAGCGAGTTCGCGCGCTAGGCACGTACGAGGCGGCGGATCTTGGTGGCGCGGGAGGAGACGGGGAGGCCGGAAGCGGGGTCCTCGTACAGCTCCGGCGCCTCCGCGCCCTTCCTCTTCAGCACCGGCGCGGCGTCCATGGCCATCCCGACCGATCGTTTCCTCGTCTGGTTCCGGGGCTAATATCCAGTGCGGCGGCGGCGGGGGCTTTCGTGTGGAGCTTAATTTTGCGATGGATGCAGCAATGGCGGCGAGGGAGAGGGGGTGATTTAAGAGGGAGAGCGAGGGTTGGAGAAGGTTCAGCTCGTGCTCTCGAGAGCTCTAGAATATTTCCGCCATTTTCGCTTCGATTCCTTACTCCCCCGTTCCTGTGCCTGCGTGTGCGCATCCTACTGGCTTGGAGAGTGCCACACGGCGGCGCCCACAGTGTTCTACAGGAGATCTTTTCCATTTCTAGATTGTTCTTTTGTCTTTTCTTTTAGAAAATATTTCCGATTAGTGTCAGTGATATGTTGCTATTACTTATTAGTATAGTAAATATTAATTATTGAGAAAAATAAAAAACAAAACCATTAAAAAACCAAAAAAACATAACATGTCCGACAGATCGTCCACCGTTATTTTGTGCGCTTTATCGATTTTGTTTAGAATCAGGAGCTTAAAAATTCATTAATCAGCAGTAGAAACATGCAGCACAAGATAAGTCAGCCCTCTAAACGGCTTTAGCATTTAACCTATTTTGGCTTTGGCTTATTTAAATCAGAAACCACTAATTTTGTTTGGAACAGGACACTAATCTTGTATGGGCCGGGAGGACCACTGCCGCCGGGAGGGCTGGACAATTAAGCCCGACTTGGCTTATCCACTTCACCCCAACCCAATAAACTGAGTACTGATCGCACGTCCAGTTTGGCCCAATGGACAAAGGACCTACCCAATTCAAACGTGTGCCATCTCGGTCGGGCTTCGCTTGACCCCGAGCCTCAACCTCGGATTGATTGGCAAATCTGGCCCAAGTTCTCGACAAATCAAGCCTAAGTATGTGGCCCACAGGCGCGGTGCAGTATCACCCACCGCCGCAGCCCATCTACAAGGCAGCCAACCCCCCTTCTCCCAAAAAAAAACGACCCCAATATCTACAAGGCAGCCAAGGCGGGGTTTCTTGTAATTTTACATGAGATCGATACGTGTGCGGTGCATTTGCACCGGATTTTGAGTATTTTCGACACACAAAATCGCCATACTTACTGACTACCATGCGATAACTTGTTTGACGCTTTGCAGGTGCATGAAATTACCTTGTGTACCTGCGTACATTTTACTCTAAGCTCTCCTCTTTTTTTCTTCTCCTTTTGAAAAGAAGAAGATTGTTTACACTAGTGACGCAAGAACAATGAGCATTAAACTAGAGAACCACCTTTTGATAGGATGGTAGAGTTACGAGTATATAACTCTACTCACTCGCTAGGATTTAGATTCTGGTGTCCACCTTAATACACGAGTACGTCTTAGTATAAATTTTTTGAGGTTACGGATTTATCCTCACCCTCCATCATTTTAGCCATGTGCTAAAGAGGCACACTCATGTCTGTATGTGTGTGCCTTTCTCCGTCCTCAGTCATTTTAGCCATGTACTATAGAGGCACACTTATGTATATGTGTCTTTCTTGTAATTGAAAGAAAATCCTACTAACATCAATACAAAGAAGTGGTGTTTGTACCAGCCGATAGGACTTGTTCCAAACAGTTTTTGGCTTCAGAAGCCAAAAGGCGTTTGGAATGTGTTGACTTCTTAATACGACTTTTTTTATTTTTCCTCTCTTTCTCTTTTTTCTTTGCATTATCCATAAGATATAATGGTGTTTTTTATTTTTTTATTTATTTTTATTTAATTGACTATCTCAAAAAAATTAACAACCATTACCATATTATTTTAACAAAAAAAATCAGAAGTCACGACACTTTTGAATGTCCTAGAGCACTAGAATTTGTTTTCTTAGTAAAGCTAATATTTGTTTGGAACAGGACGCTAATATTGTGTGGGCCAGGAGGACCACTGCCGCTGGGAGGGCCAGACAATTAAGCCCGAACTGATTTATCCACCTCAGCCCAACCCAATAAGTTTGGCCCAACGAACGAAATCCTACCCAATCCAAACGCGCGCCACCTCGGTCGGGTCAACCTCGGAGTGCACCACACGAATGTTTTTCTCTCTCTAGATTATTGCTTGCTTTTGTCCTCGATTTGGACTACATAAGCCAATACATTACTACTAGTGCTTCCGCCATGTCGCTTTGCAATAAGACGAAATAATAATGATAAGTTACTTGCACAGGCACCAGTTCGTTTTTAGCTAGTGTTGCTTTTGCTCAGAAACCGACGAGCTGGCTTATTGGATCTGTCGTACGAGTGAATCGGTTTCGCAATATCTAAGAACTTAACGCACACGTTATGCCAAAACTAAGTTCCATATGCTAATAAGTGTTCATGCTTTGATCTACTCGTCTATCTACCAAGTACTGCTATTAAATCTCTAGGCCAGTACTTGGCCAGAAAAACTGGTCATGGTTTAGTAAGTAACTTCCTTCCGAGCGATCGAACTCACCAGAAGGCCAGCACAAATAATACGATCGAAAGGCCCTGGCCCTGGCCCTGGCCCTGCAAGAATATAAGTACGGGTTTTTTGGAGTTTTAGTGACCAGCGAGGCAGCTGATCGAGGGTGACCACTGGCCACTGTGGAGTAGAACACATCTAATTGCTATGCGGAAAATGTATGACAGTCCTGATTAGTCTTTAGTAGTATGATGTCGATTTCGTAGCTCTAAACCCTAACATTTGGGTACGTTGCAGATTTAGGCCTATGCTGCATGTGCTCCGGACAACTCTGTGGTCTTGCGGAAAATAGGGCGAATAATATCATCCTCATGTGTGGCGTCCCGTATCATTACCTTGGAGGTAATAACAATTAAGCAATAAATTACTATCGTTTGCTCGGTAAAACACCGCTCCAACGAATAGAGCTAATATTTGTTCGGAACAGGATGCTAATCTTGTGTGGGCCGGGAGGACCACTACCGTCGGGAGGGCCGCACAATTAAGCCCGACTTGGCTCATCCACCTCAGCCCAACCCAATAAACTGAGTACGGATCGCACGCCCAGTTTGGCCCAACGGACGAAGGACCTACCCAATCCAAACGCGCGCCATCTCGGTCGGGTTTGGCTTGCCCCCGAGCCTCAACCTCGGATTGATTGGCAAATCTGGCCCAAGTTATCGACAAATCAAGCCCAATTATGTAGCCCACAGGCGCCGTGCAGTACGACCCACCGTCGCAGCCCACCTACAAGGCAGCCCCCCACCCCAAAAAAAATGACCCCAATATCTACAAGGCAGCCAAGGCGGGGTTTCTTCTAATTTTACATGAGATTGATACGTGCGCGGTGCACGTGCACCCGGATTTTGAGTTTTTTCGACACACAAAATCGCCATACTTATTGCCTGCCATGTGGTAACTTGTTTGACGCTTTGCCGGTGCATGAAATTACCTTGTGTACCTGTGTACATTTTACTCTAAGCTCTCCTCTCTTTTTTTCTTCTCCTTTTCTCCTTTTAAAAAGAAGATTGTTTACACTAGTGACACAAGAACAATGAGCATTAAACTAGAGAACCACCTTTTGATAGGATGCTAGAGTTACGAGTGTACAACTCTACTCACTCTCTGGGGTTCAGATTTTGATGTTCACCTAACACGCATGAGTACGTCTTAGTATAAATTTTTAAGGTTGCGAATTTATCCTCACCCTCCATCATTTTAGCCATGTGCTAAAGAGGCACACTCATATTTGTATGTGTGTGTCTTTCTCCGTCCTCCGTCATTTTAGCCATGTACTATAGAGGCACACTCATATATGTATATGTGTCTTGTAATCGAAAGAAAATCCTCCTAGCATCAATACAAAGAAGTGGTGTTTGTACCAGCCGATAGGACTTATTCTAAATAGTTTCTGGCTTCAGAAGCTAAAAAGGCGTTTGGAACGTGTTGACTTCTTAACATGATTTTTTTATTTTTTTCTCTCTTTTTCCTTTTTCTTTTGCATTATCCATGAGATATAACATAGTTTTTTATTTTTTTATTTAATTGAATATCTCAGAAAAAATTAACAACCACTACAATATTATTTTAACTAAAAACCAAAAGTCACGACACTTTTGAATGGCCTAGAGCGCGAGCATTTGTTTCCTTAGTAAAGCGCAAGTACTTGGCCTCCGGATCAGCATGTATAGGTTCTTTTGGGTTGTTGCTTTGGCTTATGGTTTTTGAATTCTGACTGTTTGCGAAAAACAGTACGCAGTTAAAAATAGTTATATGTAATTTTAGCTAGTATAGCTGAACTTGATATAGTGTCTACTATAATCTATCTACAGACACTGTTTTAAAAAGCATATTATTTAAAATCTAACTAGTATGGTGGAAAATGATAAACTAAAGCCAAAGAAAAAGAGAAGCCAGACAAATCAAAGCGCTTGCCTAATGGACTGCACTGCAGATGGTAGGTGAGGGTGCCACGCGTCCAGGCACGGCTTGTATCCGGACGACGTCGCGACCAAGTTCATTTGGATGGGATGGACTCAGTTAAGCTAACTCGACAGTGTCAGTGCACCACACGAACGTTTTCTCTCTCTAGATTATTGCTTGCTTTTGTCCTCGATTTGGACTATATAAGCCAATACATTACTACTAGTGCTTCCGCCATGTCGCTTTGCAATAAGACGAAATAATAATGATAAGTTACCTGCACAGGCAGCAGTTCGTTTTTAGCTAGTGTTGCTTTTGCTCAGAAACCGACGAGCTGGCTTATTGGATCTGTCGTACGAGTGAATTGGTTTCGCAATATCTAAGAACTTAACGCACACGTTATGCCAAAACTAAGTTCCATATGCTAACATGGTCATGACCATTAAGCTAGAAAAGTAATATATCTACTGATTGTGATGTGTGTCCCCCCATACTAGTAAGTGTTCATGCTTTGATCTACTCATCTATCTACTAAGTACTGCTATTAACATTACTAGGCCGGTACTTGGCCAGAAAAACCGGTCATGGTTTAGTAAGTAGTGCTATCATACGTAACATGAACATGACACGTAGTTTTCTCATTCAAATGCATGCTAGCTTAGCCCGAATTATTTCCAACCAACGCAGGCATGCACAAACCGGGACAAGCGCCGGTTGAATTGACCCTACTTCCTTCCGAGCGATCGAACTCTCCAGAAGGCCGGCGCAAATAATAGATCGAAAGGCCCTGGCCCTGCAAGAATATAAGTACGGCCTTTTGGAGTTTTAGTGACCAACGAGGCAGCTGATCGAGGGTGACCACTGTGGAGTAGGACACATCTAATTGCTATGCGGAAAATGTATGACAGTCCTGATTAGTATTTAGTAATAGAAAAAATTGATCATATACCCTCCATTTAGATGGAAATTGAGGATTTACCCTCCTGGCCCACGAGTCAGTGACTTATGATGACCCTACATGTCATTGAGATGTGGAGGGTAAATCCTCAATTTCCCAACTAAAGGGAGGGTATATGATCCAATCTCCCTTAGTAATATGATGTCGATTTCGTAGCTCTAAACCCTAACATTTCGGTACATTGCAGATTTAGGCCTATGCTGTATGTGCTCGGGCAACTCTGTGGCCTTGCGAAAAACAGGATGAATAATATCACCCTGATGTGTGAGTCTACCCTAACTTGTTTGGAACAAAAGTCTTTGTTGTTGTTGTTGTTGCTGCTGCTCGGTAGAACACCGCTCCAACGAATAGCACGTCTTACTAGAGTTACACAACGGAGCAATAAATATAAACTATGCACTCATATAGTTGTTAGCCACACAGGGCTATAGTCTCAACTACAATTTATTTAATTATAAAGTAGAGACGGGGAGTTATACTATATCCCCTGACGATCCTGCTTCACTGGACGTCTACTCATCCCAATTGTTGTATAAGATGTCCACCTCACCCTGTTCATCGGCGTGATCGCTCTCATCCCACATGCCCTCATCAGCGCCTATGTATCCCGTATCCCACTCGGAGTATTTCCCGATCGGACTGAGATCTAACAAAGGAAAATAATAGCAAGGATGCGTACTAGTGTACTCAACGAGCAATTATAGTCTTGGATGGGGTATGGGTGGCCAGTGATACGAGGTCCATGGAACTCTGGCCTCAGGCGGTATGGAAGTGGACAAACTAGCCTCTGGGAGGGGATGTCTCCTAAGTCTCCCTGGGGTGGTGGGTGGAAATGTGAGGATATGGGTCCTACAGTGAAGTAGGAATGGTATGATAGTCGTCCTAGAATGGGGTAGGTGCATACTCTAGCGGTGGTATTAGGATATAGTCTGTAGTCTCAAATGGGTCATATGAGGGGGGTTGGATGTGGGTAAGTCCAGTGGGGTGACATAGCTAGAGGTGGTGCTCTAGGAAAGCTAATCCTTGTGGTAACGATAGGGTGTGAGGGGTGGTGTGAGGTGCCTCCTGTGGCTGTGGACTGATGGGACTCTCGCAAGATCTCTATCTCACTATCTAGAGTCCTACATCGTCTCCGCCAATAGTTTGAGATCTCCTCAGCTCTCACCAAGGCTCCCTGAGTGCTGTTATGTAGGTAGGGTGTTAGTTAACAACATCGTGCCAGCTTTGTCTCTCTGGAGGGCCAGTCCGGGACAGTCTGGGAACCTCGATGAGCACTATTTGTTTCAGCATTCTAAGGTCAAATGGGATCTGACGGCAACTGAATTCCTCTCTCTTTTTATTATCCCTTCGATTGTTTTTGATCTAGGTAGTGGATTATAAAGGACATTGCAGGGCTTTCGTCGTTACTCTATGGGCAATGACTATGGCTTTGACTTGACTACTCAAGCGTAACTACTCATGTATGCATACGACAGGGAAAATGTAATATGAAGGATGATGCAAAAAGTAATTTTGTTGTTTCTGCTATTCTGAAATGGTTGCGGTTAAAGTTATTATCTTTAGGTTGTAAATTCATGCCATGTAATTATTTAGTTGTTGTAATAATTTGATCTTGCTCAAATGAGTTTTGTCTACTGCCTTGTATTCACTGTGTTGTAATTAGCTTAATTGCTCCTTGATTATTTTTATTTAAATTAAATTTCTGTTTATGTTGATTATTAGTTTGGGTTGTTTCATCATGTGCATTCCGTGAGGCCAAACAAAGTGCGGGGAGTCGGTTACGATGTCCTCACAGGCGTGAGGCAGCAAGCATTTGTGCCCACGCCACGCAAATCAAAGCCAAAATCCGGCACGAAGAAATGCCTAAATTGCAGGCAAAAACCGAAACCAAACGTTCATGAAGTTAGGCCGGTCTCCTCTTCTAATTGGCAGTATAACTCTGAACGCACAGCTTATCTTACCGAGTGAAGTGTAGATTCGATCCGTACGTACTTAATTCATCTGTATGCTAGTGATACAGATGAATTTTTTTTAGGGAGATTGGAGCATTTGCCCCATACATAAACATGGAATTTGATGATTTGCCCTATTTGTTTCATTGACATGTGGGCCTTGGACCCACATGTCATTGATACATCACAGGGCAAATCATCAAATGCAATGAAAGGTGTGGCAAAAGATCAATTACCTCTTTTTTTTATGCCAGTGATCACAAAATTTTTTTTATTGCACCGCCTTGTTGGTTCATGCATGATCGAGGTTGATTAATGTACTGGTCATGTCTGCCACCTCTTTCAGTTGATCGATCACTAGAGATTGTGGCCTTCGTGTAAGATGCACTATGTGCAACACCTTTAATTTGCGTCTCTCCCACATCCTCATCTCATTCCCTATATATCAGCACCCATACACGGACGACTGCTCCAGACGTACGCCTGATCAGAAAGCAACGCTTCCCCAAAATCTACGCATCACACAAAGGCAGCTTCAACTGATCAAGAAGTTGTACTATATATAATAACTAGGTGGATCAACCCGGCCAAGGCATAGCGTCTTCGATCTATCTCTTTCTTTTTTGTGCGAACGTCAAGTGATCGATACTTGTGTGGATCGATCATGGAGTGGAGGGACAGCTTCCTGGACCTGATGCTGATCCCGCTCAGCCTCCTCCTCCCCATGGTGTACCACGTCTGGCTCTGGCGCGCCATCCGCCTCCGCCCGCTGCGCACCGCCGCCGGCATCAACTCCGCCACCCGCCGCCTCTGGGCCATCAGCATGATGAAGGTACGAACGCACACGTGTGAAGGTTGAAGCTAGTCCGTGTTGATGAGTTGTACCCGGAACTGATGATCAGTGAACTGCGCGCGCGCGTGTGCAGGACAACGATGAGAAGAAGGGGGTGATGGTGGTGCAGTCGCTTCGGAACGTGATCATGGGTTCGACGCTGATGGCGACGACGGCGGTGCTCTTCTGCACGGGCATCGCGGCGGTGCTGAGCAGCACCTACACCATCAAGAAGCCGCTGAGCGACACCGTCTTCGGCGCGCACGGCGAGTACATGATGGCGCTCAAGTACGTGGCGCTGCTGCTCCTCTTCCTCCTCGCCTTCCTCTGCCACTCCCTCACCATCTGCTTCCTCAACCAAGCGAGCTTCCTCATCAACACCTCCTCCTCCCTCCTCCCCGCCGACGCCTACGCCGGCCACCTCGGCCTGCCGTCCACCAGCGACTACATCGGCGAGATCCTCGAGAGGGGGTTCACCCTCAGCTTCCTCGGGAACAGGCTCTTCTACGCGGGGGTTCCCCTCCTCCTGTGGATCTTTGGCCCGCTCCTGGCCTTCTTGTCCTCCATGGTCATGATCCCGATCCTCTACAACCTTGACATGGTGAATATCAAAGGAGACCATAGCGGCTGCGGCAATGAGAAAGTGGAGCTGAATGGGAACGAGTGCATGCAACAAGTCTGAATGAAGAACCAAGCAACAGCAGCTAAATTCGATCTCCACATGCTTATGTAATATGATATAGGTGTTGATAAATATCATATGAATATTTTTTCTAACTATTAACTAGATTTGTGATTATTGAATTAGAGATCCAATGACTATGAATTCTCCCCCACCCCTTAAAAAAAATCAATTCCTCCTCTAAAGAAAAGAGACCGTTGGATTTCTTATCCAACGATTCCAAATTTGGATAGTTGTTAGAAAGAAAATATTCGGATGATATCTAAACAGTTGACTGCCACATTGACATTGGTAGTGCATGCATATATGCAAGGCTTGCTTTCACTGCACAGTGCACATGTACGGTGTGTGCCTGTGTGTGCGGGGTTTCTTGTCAGCGCCTAGCAGCAAAGCAAGTTAGTGGTGCATGTCAGCCTAGCTGGTACTAGGAATTCTTCTATAGATGTTGATAAATATCATCTGAATATTTTCTTTTTAACTATTATTTAGATTTACGACCATTGGATTAGAGATCCAACGGCCATGAATTCTCCTCCACCCCCTCAAAAAAAAGTCGTTGGATCTCTAATCCAACGATCTCAAATCTAGATGATTGTTGGAAGAAAATATCCGGATGATATCTAGACACACCCTTCTTCCATTGCATGCATGACGATATGACTTGAACCCATGCATGTAGTTGCCCTTTTTTGTGTTTCGATTTGGTTCATGATAATGTATGCCTGTTTATTCCACTACAAGAATGCATGACAATATGACATGGAACCCATACATGTAGTTGCCCTTTTTTGTGTTTCGGTTTGGTTCATGATAATGTATGCCTGCTTATTCCACTACAAGACATATACGCATATCCCTAGATGGCTTTATCTCTTTCTGTCTTGTTTTCCTGTTTATTTTGACATTTTCCCATGGCCGTGCGTTGAAGCAGCAAAAAGGAGTGCGCAAACAAAGCGAGAGCAACTGGGCATAGCATGCAGGCCAGTGGAGCATTAATTAATTTTCAGACAAGAACAATGTTTTTGTGACCGGAGAGAGTATCATGCATGTTGGCCAATGAATTACCAAGCCAAGATTTTCTAGTACATGCATATATACCTGATGTGATCCAGGGGAACAATGTTTTATGGAAATATTTGATAGGCATAGGCCCCATTCTAAATAGCGATGACTTCTAGGTTCATAAGCCAAAAACCGTTTGGAATACATCGACTTCTTAATGCTTTTTTCTCTTCTTTTCTTTCCCCCTTTTTTTCTCTGCATTATCTGTAGAGATACAGTGATGCTTTTAATTTTTCCTCATTTTTTTCTGTATTTTACTTTAATTAAACACCTTTAAAAAAGTTAATAACTGTTACATTGTTATTTTAGCAAAAAAAACTATAGCCGCATTAAACATGGCCATAACGACAACAATAACTGCAGAGGAAACATCATCAATCACTGGGATTAGTTCAATTATTCAAGCGTCAGGCCCATGCGCATGGAAATACAAAGTACTCCGGGTGATAATATAATTTTTTAATTTTTAATTTAATTACTCAGAAAAGCTAACGACCGTTACAGTATAAAAAAAGGCTAAAAACCATGACTTATAAGCCAGTCGAAGTGAGGCCTAAAGCTGTTACGTAACGCAATTTCAGAGACTTGAGTTGCTGCGACGAAGAGGAGGAACAATCGGGTTCGCGATGCTGCTGTCGCTGATTGAAAGAAAAGCTCTCAATTTTCGGACGCGCTCTCAATTTTTGAACTCATCCCTTGTCGCTGTTGCTGATCAAAAGTTGAGAGAAAGCTTCCGGCTTGCTCAAAGAAAAAGAAAAGAAAAGAAAAGTTTGTACTGATTAATTACCTAATAAATGGCAGGTATTATGCTCAGTTTGAACAGCACTATAAGTTTAATCGTGAACGCAGCGTATGAAAAGTCAATACTAAAATGGTTTACCCACAGGGAAAAAAATCCATGCAATATTTCGTGTGGCAAGTAGTTGCAGGCTTGTAACTGATTTTATATGTATGACAATGGCAGCAGTTTAACAATGGCGTGCACAAGCAACATGCCTGTGTGCGTGCGCATGCACTTGTCCTTGTGAGCAGTGTGTGACCGGGGCTTGTGGTACATTGTCAGTATTTTGAAATTTCTAGCTCAGGTGAGACACAGAACATTGGTCATAACTCATAAGTGGAAATGGTGATAGACAGTCCACTCCCGAGTTCACCTGACACTTTTACAAGGTAAACAGGTCTTATGCTATACCAAAGCAAAAAAAAAAAAAAAAAAAATTCATCAGCAGGTCCAGCATATTGCAATTCACTTGCTGGGCATCTAATTATGGTTCAAAAGTCAGGCCACAAAAGTAAGAAAGGAAGTCTAGCTTATGAAGTAGACTCTTATAAAAACAACCTAAAACAATACCAGTGTAATACCACTGAAATGAAAAGGGAAGAAATGCATGGATTGAAAGCAATTCAAGGGAGAATAAAGGAAAGAAAGTAGAGTTTTGCAGTTAAAATCCCGTTCGGTTTTAGAAAGCCGAATAAAAGCAGCGCTCTCAGAGGTTCCCAGACCGTCCAGGGACAGTTGACACCGTCTCACGTTTGGGTTCTCATCATCCGACAGAAAATTCCATTCTTATCTTTTACTGACTTACCTACCGCAGTAGAAAAGCCAACAGTACAAAGTCCACCCATGGACCAAAAAGGTTTTTAAAGCCCTCAGACTTATGAAGGAGTGAGATGATGAGAGAGGGGCAACCTGGCCATTGCACAAAGCCAAGAGGGTCTCACGGCCATACCACAGTATAAGCTAGCATATCCCTTCTCACTCCCACCTCATTTCCTCATTGCCTCCCTGGACTGAGAATAAGGCCAGTGGTGGGGAATCATCCTTCACCACTGTCTACCTTGGCAATTAACCAAGCAAGCCACATATCTAGTTTACCTCTCCATCGAGAGCAAGACCAGTCAAAAGCAAGCCATCCCCACCAGAAGGAAGGGAGCAAGGAGGAGAAGGCCAAGAAGATAGGAGACCCCATGGAGCTGGTGAAGGCCGTGGCGTGAGGACGACAACGACGAAGCAAGGACGACAATAGCGAAGATTCAGGACAAGCACGACCGCCGAACCCACTCTAAGCCAACCATTGAGTACGCCCACCTTCCCTCCACAACCCCGTAGCGCAGCACAATAGCACGCAAAAGTAGATGAAGAGCACATAGAGAAAGGGGATAGGAGCAAACCATCCTGGTAGTAGGGTGTGGTCGGCCGGTTGCAAGCCGTGGCCGGCGAGCTCAACCCGTAGGGAGTGGCCGAAGCCAGGGCGACGGCTGACAATGACGGATAGTGGTACAGGCAACCAAGCCTTGAGGGCGGCGGCGTGGCCGGAGGCCGAGGTCGGAGGCGTAGAGGTATGATGTTTACTATAATCTACATGTAGACCTCGTCTTGAAAAGACGCACCGTTTAAAAGTTAGTCACTACAGTAGGAAACGATAGGTCAAAACCAAAATCCAACCGAACTCACCCAAAGCATTGTTTTTGCATTGCAAGCTGCCTGATTTTTTTCTGAGTCCAACCCTTTCCATACTAAGCAACACCAACATGACAAAACATCAGGATTCAGAACATGAAAGCTTGTCTTTGAATTCATAAACTGAACTAGACTAAATATGAGTAAGATCTTTGGATAAGTATGATGAGTTAGACATGTCTTGATGCGGCATGGCACAAGCTGCAAGGCTCCACAACTTTCAACTGTACAGGGAACTTTCCCTTGATGTATCTTCTTATAGCCGAGAGCGCTTTATGGCTTCCAAGCACAGTGCTTTCATACTGAAGGTGAGGTCAGGATAGCATCTCCAGGAACGTAGAAATGCATGAGACACGCAGGCCGCACGGGCAGCATCTCGCAGTGGCATTAGGGCATGTATAAGATGCATGGCATCCTGCAGGCAAAATCATGGGAGAAAAAAGTTCAACATTGGAATTGTGCAGTAAAATATCATTCTAACCCTGGTGCTACGCTGAGTAACAGTAGAAACAAGTGCATTGGAATGTGACTTTGGTCAGTATGTTGGCCACTCTATAGGAGCTTTTGGAAAGGTCCCTCTTTTTGTAACAGTATTTGTCGTTAACAATGATCGACTACAGTGTAACCTTACTTGAATTAGCCGTGTAGTAGTCAACATGAGTAGTTTGTATGCATTTGTGTCAGTAACTAGGATGCATGAAATGATGTTTTTCTTCTACAATAGTATAGGGTAAATGAGTCAATGTAGCTAAGGGATGGAGATAAACATGCAACTTCTCAAGGTATGGACAGTAGTACATCTGAATATTTGAAAGTCCACAAGCTTAAGCACCTTGCTGTGATACTATATATGGCATAAACCTTGGTAACAAAATTGATAGAATATACTGAACAGAACCAGATAAAGGAACAAAATCGTAGAGGAATATTCAATTCGATCCACCTCTAGAACTGGAATTTGGTAGCATAATAGTTAAAGCAATGCTCTAGTGTGATCTGATAAGCATTTCATACCTCAGGAAGGTTGAGCCCTGACGCTAATCCTTTGCCACAGTGATATAATTATCATCTTGTTGGCACGGCGAGCCCTTTCTTTCTGCAATACAGGAAGATTATGATAGGGAACAGGCAATAATGGAAGAAAACATCAAGCTTAGGCTTTGCTGGTAAATAAAGGAGCTGAGGCCTAGTTTACTCGGGAAGACAAGTCCTATCCTCCCAAAGCAAAGCGTTTGCGCTCAAATCAAGTGAAAATCAATAGCATTCCCTGCTCGAAGGGGGTGTCATGTTCTTGCAGCAAACATTCTACTCTCCCTGTTTCTCAAAAAAAAAAAAAAGAAAGAAAGCATTCTACTCTCCCCAGCGCGCCTATGATTGAACACTCGCACTTGCACCATAGTATTTGAGTGGATGCCGATGCCCCCTCTCCCATGATAAACTAGTGTCATCGTTTGATCATTGAATCATTTATTTCCTTGAAATTTCCTCCCAAATTAATCTTTCTATGAACAAATGCACATTGGCGGGGGTAGAGCTGGCTTCAAGGCCAAAAGTACAGCAAACAGCCAAACACAAGAAATCAAAGATAACTTTTTTTTTCGAAGGAAAAGAAAAGCACTCGTAGCAGCCGGCTCTTGTTGCACAACAGTATGGACTAGTATTCTGAACAAGTTACAGACTTACAGACGCCATTGCATGCACATTAACATACGTAGATTCAACATGTCGAGAATTTGTAACGCGCATATCAAATCACCTATTGCAACAAATCTAATGACTTATTGCAACAAATCAAATCTAGTGCAATAGAAGAAAAAAAAACTATATCGCAGGATCAAGAAGCGAGAGGCGAGAAGAGAACACCACCTGCAGAAGTGTCATCAACTGGTCACACGGAGAAACAACTCACGAAATAGACCTCTTGCGACTGATGGCACCAAAACAACAACAAAATAAACGCTGGAAAAACATCGGGAGACCGAACAGAGTCGCACTGAAAAGTTGGATGCAGCAATTACATTTCCACCGAGGTCCAAATATGTACTACGACACCACCACGCTAAACTTCTTATGTGCACCCACCGATTATTATTATTATTATCCTATAATGTAAGCACGTCCTAGCATAAACACACAGATATACGGACTACTAGACTATCTGTACGATCTTTGGCGACAGCTTTGCTAGCCCTTTCTGCAGCTGATACCGCAGCAAAGCTCAGATTCCTTCTTGTTTTGCCTTCTCCACTGAGAGGTCCATAGAAGGCGGCAACCTTCCTGTGAAGAATTCGGCATCCTTTGGTTAAGAGTTTCATCTAGGATTCCAACTGCACATCACCTGAAAATGTCAAATATAAAAATAAGTTGAAACACTGCAGCTAGAAACAAGCTGAGAGGAGCTTCAATATACAAGAATGCCAGTATGATTGACAGGAATTGACGAGAGAACACACCGTCACCAGAAAGCTGCTCAACTCGGCTGACGATATGTTTGCCATAGGTGAACTTCCTCAATGCTTGCAAATGACATTTCATACGACTGAGGAGAATGTCCCTCTGTTGTTCATTGCATGTTTCAAGCATTTTTTGAACTACATAGTTAGCAAATCGGTCCTTCATCATCACCTAAAGAACAATGTAGGTAATTTGTAAATTAATTAGTGAATACTGAATACTTGAATGAGCAAAGGTGTAGCCTAACAAAATCAAGACAGATGGAAACATAATTATTGATACTACAGTAAGCGATATCAGAAACAACAGTCACACGGAATTTTAAGAGAACCATGTCTGATTTCCTAAAAAATGACTAATTTCTGTATTATGTTTTGATTTATAAGGAAACTCCTACTGCTTATTAATTATTATTAGGAAGGTGTCTGCCTGCTCTTTTACCTGAAGTTTAGACATTTGTGAAGTTTTCACCAAACTAGAGCTTTTAGCTGTTTCACTAAAAAAAGTGACGAAAGGCAAGAGAAAAAAAGGGTTACATTCATCGTGCATACCAGCAAATAATTATTGCCCTCAGTTTGCTCCAGAATCTCCTTGATCAAAAGATCCCGCTCCGCAACATCCCCATGTTGAAAACACTTCTCTATGACATTAGATGCGTATTTGTTTTGGCTTATGGACACAACCTGCCCGGCCAATTTACTGATAATTTGGCTCCTTTCATGAGCTTTTCCTCTCTCCAAAACATGCTGCAAAACAGCCATGGTTACAATGAAAGTAAGATACTGAACAACTGCCAAATTCAGCATTGGTTATTTAAGTTACACTTGCTAGCATGAAAACAGCTCTTTAGTTAGAGTAAAGCACTACTACTGAATACAAAGGTACTAAAAAAGCATCAAAGATCTAAGTTTGTGAGCTAGAGCACATCCTTCATTGAATCATTTAGTGCGTTCCCGCTTGGACTCCTATGTCAATACAATAAGTTTGAAAGGTAGAGGTTGAAGCCAACAAGATGGTCTTTTGTTGATTGTAGGTGAATACAACACTTCACCAGATGGAGAGCAACCAGAGGTTCTGCTAGTAATATATTTTCAACTTTGCAAGATTGACAGCATAACACTTAACAAGACCTTGATGACTAATTAATGAAGATTTAGTCAAATCTGCCACGAAGATCTTACAGAATGCAAAGAAATTTCACCTGTGTGACATAGTTTCCATACTGATCTTGTGCCAGAATGCAAACAGATTCCAAGATTTCATCTATTATGCACTGGCTTTCTGAATTATTGCTGCAATGCTCCAGGATTCTCTGCCAAGCAGAACAGGAAGAAGTTCAACAGACAAGAACATGGCAAGAAGTTAGTATAAAAAAACACCGATACCAATTCACCTGAATTACACGACAACCATATGGATGCGTTGATAGGTTGGCAACCTGATCCTGAAAAGAAGATATTATAAAACCAATATGCTCCATTGGGACACATTCAATGCACTTCTGTATAACATGATTTCCATTTTGGTCACGAACACATCGCAGCACATGTCCATCAAGCTCACGAACAAGATCTATTTTCTGGTCAAGCTCAATTGCTTCAAGGGCCTGCAATTGTAACAGTGAAGCAGGAAGTGAAAACAGTATTAAGTTATATCAGAATAAACTAATCCAACAGTGAGAGCACAAGAAAATTTTCTCCAAACAAATGGAGAGAGAATAAGACAACACATGCTACATAGTGTCGTGCAAAATGTTGACATGAAGCAGTAAATTGGATTTCCAAATCATTATGCAAAAATAAAGTTGCAGTTCCCAAAAAGATGTCAATAATACCTTCTGAATTACTCGGCATCCATACATCTGAAGGCTCAAAGGTAACACATGGCCAACAAGCTTACTGGCAAGATCTCTCCTTTGCTCAGGGCTCCCATGTTCAAAGAACTGCAGGAACTACATGTTATTTCTTTTCATACAAATATACAACTCACAATTGCTGATGGTAACAAGGTATAATCATATAATCCCTTCCCAAAAAAGGTACAATCATGCAAGTTTAAGTGTCATGACATGCATCAAAAAATTGCCACAGATAACACATACAAGAAAAGATAACAGTATACGGTATACCTTTTGGATCACATAATTTCCAAAGACATCAGTCATCAACGATGAAGCATGAGGAAGGACTTCGGCAAACACTAAGGCCTTTTCTTCAGTGGTACAATTCTCCAGCTTCTGCTGAATGAATCGACTACCATTTTGGTCAGAGCTGAGGTCAAGAACATGGAAGCAATTAATGCCTCAAACTTTTCATTGGATTATACACATCTAGACAATGAGTGAAATAATCAACACCACAACTGACCTGTATTCCATTATATGGCCCTTGATGTCAGATAGCTCAATCCTGTGGGTTCTGTTGGCAACAAAAGAGCGTGCCTTGGGGTCATCAGATTTCTCCCTCCCTCGCTGCCCTCGAATTCCAAAACTAGTGGGCATATATTTTGAAGGGGATTGGAACCCCATTGAATCATTTCTCCAGTTGTGAGGATATGTTTCAGATGAAGGTTGCCCATGAAACACCGGATTTGCAGGATAAGGCATTGGTATACCAATGTAAGGTGAGGTGCTCTGATAATTAACAACAGAATTTCCTCCATTTCTGAGTATAGGGGAACTAGAAGCTCCAGTAATTGGGAGCTGAAACCTCTGCTCTGACTGGTGTATGGTTTCAGACAATACTTTTTGTGAACCAAAAAAGCCAGCAGGATTCCCCACAAAGTTAGTACTTGAACCCATTGTATCATATGGATTTCCACCACCATACTGATGCATAGATGGTTGCTGAAAATAATGAATAAGGCTCAGATCGGGAATGGATCGTGGTATAGCTACCCCAAGTTGCTCATAAATCTTATATGGGTGAGAATATTCAGTTCCTGCAGCAAGATTTCCTGCTGAAGGAAAACCAGCTAGTCTACCACTGAAGCTTGGAGTAATAGGAGTATCAAAAGGTGTCATAGCAGGAAGCTGTGGAGCAAAGTTAGTTATAACAGGTGGCAAGAATGAACCATGCAAACCATATCCATCAATTCCAAATGGAGGAGCCAAAACACTAGGTGACTGAAAATTCTGATAATATGGGGTCCCAAAAGAACTCGGTGTATAAAAAGGTGTTGTCATTCCAAGTTGGGACAACGATGGAATGTCACCAGGGTGTAATTTCATATGAGCATGAGAGAAGTAATCCACAAAAGGAATTTGAGGAAGATTGATTCCTTGAGGAATCATTTGAAGAGGATCAGCATGGACTAGATGTGACGGACCATTCTGCAGTAAAGCATTATCCTGCCACTGTTGCATAACATGTGAATTACCCTGGGTATCCAGACTAATCTTCAGGTTCTTCATACTCGAGTCCACACTGTCAGGCATGACACCAACTGCACCACCAGGCTTGATGTCCATGCTTGGATTTCCCTGCTGAGAAGCTTGAATAATAATATTGTGATCAGAACAGGATGAAGCGGGAGGAGATGAAGCTGAGGGACTGTTGCTACTAAGCGTATGTCTCAGTGGACTCCCAATAGGTCTAGGTGACCATTGATGAGTATCTGTTGGAAATCCATTCAAGCCCGATGACTTGACAGCATCAAATGGGGAATTCTTTGATGAGTTAATGCAAGAAGAACAGATAGATTCTCCATCACCAGGATTGGTATTTGAAGGATGAGAAGAATTATCATATAAAGCAGTGCTCCGAGGAAAGTTTTCCTGAACAATAAGCAAACAATTAGCAATATGGTCAAAAGGTATCCACAGTGCTTATCATCAATAATAACATACTCTGTGGTGAAAAAAAGGTGCTATAGGGAGTTCATCTGCATGCAAAAAAGAAAAAAGAAAAGAAAGTCCTCATGGAGATAGAAAAAACCCAACACTTGAGAATTGGTAAACAACATGGTTTACTGAGCACAATCAGGAATTCTGATCTACCTGTAAGACTGTGAAGAAATTTGCTGGGTTAGATCTTTTCTTGAACCAAATATATGTTTTGATTTTATTTTGCAAATAGGTAATAAGACAAGATCAATCTGTCTAACGGTTCAGAATTTGCACTTTCTATTTCAAAACACTGAAGAGTTAAACCTCCACTATATTTAATATATAAATATTTCAAAAGAGTACTCAATTGCTACAACTTCCTAACAACTGAAGATTCTAATACTTGATGGATGATAAAGGAATATCCTGGGAATAAAAAACAATAGGTTTGCTTACAATGCATATGGAACAAAAGGCAGCAGAGCTAAAAATGCTTAAGGAGTTAATATACAGACCAATTACCTGCATTAAATCTACACGATTTAAACTGTGGCTTCCTAAGTTAGATGTGCTCTGCCCAGAATAACATTGAGCATCCTCTGCTGAACTTGAATCCAACCTTGGCGACCTGTCATCCTCAGGTTCTTCCTTGTGCGTTGATAGAGTAGAACAACAACGAAACAAGGACCTGCTGCTGTTGTCATCAAGGGAGAACGGCCTCCATTCTCCAGCCTTGCCAAACCGGTTCATCAGGTGGCGGCACTCCCTTGAAACGATTGGTGGTGGAAGCCTTGGGTTCAAATTCACCTTGGAGCCATAATATTCAAAGTATGCCGGATCAGAACGTAGGTGCTCCTCAGACTTCAAACTGCCAGCTCCAGTGCCCAAGTTCCCCAATGTGGCCTCTAGATTCCCACTCTGCTGACCTATGAGGTGACCAAGTGCAGCTAAAGACCCTTCCATGCTTGGGGGAGCACTTCCACTGCGATTCGGGACAGAATCTGTCCAGCTCCCATAAATACCACCACCATTTGACAAGAACGCCAACTCTTCTCCTGAAAGGCTTGCTGGCAAAGAGTTGTATGAACCCAGGTCCTTGCTTGGTGGCCAGTTCACAGCTCCTGTCCCTCCAATTAACGGTAGAGCACTCTCTGTGGCCATTTTGCTGGACAACAGAAGGTGATCGTTTAGTGCTGATTAACTAAATTCTGCGAGAGTGGTTCTCTTTTGGACGGCTATGCGAATGAAGAATAATAAACATATAATGCTAGGAACCCACCAAAGATGCATTCTCCATGGGAAAAATCATGCAAAAACTATTGCCAGTAGGATTTAACAATCAAAAGTCCATAATTGCAAAATGACAAAAAAAAGTCCACCTTTTTACACGCAGTTTGTAATCCAACACATTAACACCGCACAGCAGCATAAAATCCGCCGCCTAATGGTGCTTAAACGCCATGAAGAACACCAAAGACGTGAACTTCTTGGTGAAAATTACTGGAACACCACGAAGAACACCATTTAACACAAAACATTACAATTTACAAAAAAAAAATACTAGTCCAATACCTATCTGATACCCAATCTAAACTGATTTTCTTCATCCAACCCACAATTTCTAATCCCCCGAAGAAAAGCACAAAAAAAAACCACCATCTCAGGGAGACAGGGGCTAAACCAAGGTGCAGAGCAACATCAAACGCCCCAAATGGCACAAAAAAACGTACACAGGTGACGAACTCACCACCTGATCAAGCATACATGTGAAATCCTTCGAAAAAAACAGAGCAAAACTACCCATGTTCGCCAAACATAGTACTCCAAGTCCAAGAACACTAAAACCGCACCGAAGGAGGAAAAGAAACAGCACCTTTCCCTGTACAGCAACAAGCACACGACCACAACCCCCTCAAAAACCTCAAAACAAAAAAAAAACCAAGATCAAAGAAAGAAACACACACACACACAAACACCGTACAATCGAGGTGGGGGAGGAGGAGTGACCTTGCTGGCCCCGCGGCGACCGGAGCCCGGAACCCTAGGAGCGCCAAGCCGGCGCCTCCCTCCCCCGCCTCCTCTCCTTCCGATAACCTCAAGCCGCCCGCCGCCCTCGCCCGTGCCGCGAATGCTTTCCCTTCCTCTCCCTCCCCCTCACCCTCCCCGAGCTTTTCCCCCCCGTCGCCTTTGTTTTTGCTGGTGCGGACTCCGAGGGGGAGAAGGCGTCGCTTCTTAAAACCCTCGGACCTGACCTGCTCTGCCTTTTCGCCGGCGCGGCAATTCCGTGACTGCCCCTGGCCCCCTGCCTCGGTGGTCGTGCGGAGAGGCGATGTGCGGCTGAGATGCGCCGGAGGGGGGTTGAAATGACGGGGATGGGCCTACGCTTCGTCGTTAGTGTACGGGTGGGCGACTCGGCCGTTCCTGGGCGACGGCGGGATTCTGCCAAGGGGGTATCGCTCGGCGCACCCGGGGCACGTTTGTTTTACTTAGGCCGTGCTCCCACGCGTTTATAAAGCCGTTTCTTCTGGTTTTTTCACTGTAACGACTAAAAATATACTATAGCAACTGATAATTTTTCTAAATAATTAAATTTTTAAAGAAAAAAGTTATATTATCACGGACGATGCAAAAGTATAAGGGGAAAATAGGCAAAAAAAAACAAAAAAAAAGATGAAGTTAAGAAGCCAGAAGTTGAAGCCGTTTAGATCGAGGCCTACTCTCTCGTTGAGCTGTGCAATGATACTCCTCACGGGTGTCTAATATAAATTCTCAGTTGACTACAATAAATTTCTATAATAGAAGATAAAACATAGTTTTGTTGTCATTTAATGCAAATATTGGTTTCTTAGATCATGAAGAGAGGCTATTTCTCAATAAGTTAAATTTTCTATTTAGAAAGCAGGCGATCACACATGAATTTCATTTCGTAGTGCTTATCTCTTGCTTGTGTGTATAGGTAATTTTTACACGACATTCATCTTTCTGAAAAACAGCCATAGCGCCTGCTGTTTTGTTGACAATGGGCGGCCGTTCCTACTCGTGTTTTGTCTGTCTTGCGCCACCTATTTTTATTGTTAGTAGGCACGCGCACATAGTCATCTTTTGTTTGTTGGTTTCCTCTTTTATGGTATTTTGTTAGCAATGGACGTCCGCTTCTACTTGCATTTTGTATGTGTTGCGCCACCTGTTTTTGTTGGTGATAGACGATTGCACTTAGTCGCCTTTCTGTTTTTTAGTTTCTTCTTTAGGATACTATTCTGATCATTTCTTTGTTCTTATTTTAGATTCTTTATTGTGCTCACACGATAGAGATAATTTTCTACACCGGTTACGTAGTTTTTATACAAGTATGGTGTGCAATGTAATTGATTTTTATTAACTTTGGTGATGTCGGGTTTTTCATGGTAGAAAAAAAATGAATGAATTATTATGCCTATTGCTAAATTATTTTAAGGCAAAGCACCAGTCCATGTTTCTACCAAATGACTATACCCAAACAAATGGGTAACAAATGGCTTACAAGAGATTTAACCATGGTGGTAATTCGAGTATCATGTGACTTGCATTGTTAGGCAAAGCATTTTTGTGTTGAATTGGGTGTTTCCCCATAGCAACGTTATTTTCTAAGCCCTTTCTCGTCTTAATTCAGATGACTGGTTGATCTGGTCAGTGTGCAGGCTGCATTGTTGCTACGCTACCAAAGACTCGGTGTTTTGGGAACAACCATGGATTCTTGCACAGATTTTGCACATGTTTGGTACGGTGAGAACTAGTTTTGCTTTGCAACTTCTGGGAACTAGTTTTACTCTCAAGTCATCTTAACTGTTGCCCCCTGAGGTTGGCCGTAACATAAAATATTGGAACCTATTCCTTTTATTTTTCTTTCTAGTTATCACATTCACACAACTGACCACCACACTGTGAGTGGGTTCTTTTTTTTGCCGTAGTTTGTGGCTTGATAGTTTTTTAGCCCTAATACGAGCACTTATACGAAAGAGCTGATAATTGATATGCCGATAAACCGCTTAAAAAGACGATGAAGAAACCATATGTTTGTTTGTTTGGGAAAAACAAACTATAAGCTATAAGTCATAAACCGAAAAGAACTCACTGCATATCAACATATCTACCAGCTACCTAGCAGCTAGGAGGACTGGGAGGTACGGCCGTACAACCCCGTCATTTTTACATAGTTTCAGAAGAATTTGGCTCCAGAACTTAAACATATTGCAACTTTCAGCATCTTCATGGTAGAGGGAGAGAAGAACAAAAAGAAAAATAAAAAAAAAGAGGAAAGGATACTAGTGTGATCTATGCAGCATGGGCCTTCTTTTAGGGCTTATTTGGAAGATCCATTTTTGACCAAAATCCATGCAGATAGACTGAGTGGGTCTCCCAAACAAACCGCTACAGAACAACAAGGAAAATCGTATCCGACCCACCCAAAAGGAAACGGGCCGTTGGCTTGGAAGTGAGAACATGGTTTCGGCCGGTCAGTTGGGATCCGGCCCATCCAAACAAGGGCCCAAGGAAAAAGAAAAAGAAAAAAAGATCGTTTCCGAACGAACAAATCACGGAATCACCCCTCAATTTACAGCGAACACCTCGTCGAATCCGCCTCGGCCCATCCACCCACCCCGGCGAGCTCTCTCCTCTCCTCGCGACGCCACCGCCGAGTCGACGGTCGCCGCCTCGCCTGGGCCGTAGCTAGTCGCCCCCCTCCCGTCTTCAATGGCGGAGGAGCTGGTGCTGGACACGGCGATCCGGGACTGGGTCCTCGTCCCGCTCTCCGTGGTGATGGTGCTCATCGGCGTGCTCCGCTACTTCGTCTCCAAGCTCATGCGCTCCCCGTCGTCGTCGCCCTCCGCCGACCCCAAGCTCGTCAAGGAGGGGTCCGTGCTCTCTACTCCCTCCCCCTCGGTGCACCTCCACCCACCAATTCCACCCCGATTCGCTCGATCCGAGCGATCTAGATCCAGGAACCGCACGGGGATTGCTTACAAATTTAGTGCCGCGAGCGTGCTACGTTTTAGTGGTGCTTCTGTTCATGTTTAGCTGATGTGAGGGTTTTGCTTCTTCGCAGGCAGGTGGTCATCAGGGCGAGGAACCTGAGGACCAGTGCGCAGTTCATCCCAGCCAAGGCCTTCAAGGCTCGCAAGTCTTATTACACCAACGAGGTAATCCCACTTGAACCATCTGAGTTTACTAAGCCCATCTAAGGAGTGATCGGTAAAGCTTAGCATTTGATAGCCAGAAGAGAGTGCCCAAAACTAATCTTGTGGTCGAAGTCCAAAGTTGTAGCTCCATTGCTCCTTGAGCAATCATTGCCGAGATGGACTTGATGATTGCTGATGACTCTGATTTGACACATTGCTCCATTGCTCCTCGAGCTGTTGGAACATTATCTTTGAGTGTATGTTGTTGTGACAATCTTGAGTGCATTCTAGGAAAACGGATTACTTCATGTTCCGAAAGAAGAGGCACAGAAAGCTCAGACGGCCATGTTTTCAGATCCAAACATGGCCATGGACATGATGAAGAAGAATCTCTCCATGATAGTTCCACAGGTTCAGTGACACGCATATTAATTTATCTGTATCATAATTGCCACCGTGCCTTCTATTAACAGGTTGTTTCAACCTTTTGCAGACACTTACATTTGCATGGGTGAACTTCTTCTTTTCAGGTTTTGTCGCAGGTATGTTATGCTTTACTGTGTATACTACTGTGGTGATTGCTTTTTTCATATGCCAGTTCCATGTTCGTACATTTATTTCATGCTGCTGTAAGATCATCACTGCTAATTACAAAAGTACTGACCTTCAAGCATGTGGAAATCTATTGTATATAATGTTGCTCTCATTGAAGAAACCTTATGAGAGGTTCATCAAACGTTTTGACCGAAGTGCATCAGTTGATGCCACAAATGCTTTTGTCATGTATTTGTGTTGAAGCTTCCAGTCATGTTATCACTTACGTTAAGACAAGTAGTTACCCTTCTTTTCTATTTGCATTTGGAAACTTGTTGAAAATGTTCAGGTACATTAGTTTTGCAATCATGCAAATTTCACCATCTTCTGGCCTGTGATTCATAGGCTTTTTGACAATAAAATTCTAAAAAGGAACATGACTTTTTAATTTCTAGAAACTTTTTATATGATCGAAATGGTTGGTGGATTCAGCGTACTGGTAGCTGATATATGGCCATACACATTATCTGCTTCTGTTGTTTTTGTGATCACGCACACTTCAGTGGCATGTGCTTGCAGCGATGGACTCACATATCTGCCAATCTCTTTTCAGCCAAAATTCCCTTTCCATTGACTCAACGATTTAGGGGAATGCTGCAAAACGGGATAGATCTGAGTACTGTTGATGTGAGCTATGTTAGCAGCCGTTCATGGTGTGTATAAAATTGTTATCTTGTTGTCAAGTAAGGAAAGATCTAGTTTACATAACAACTTACAAAGTCTAAAGTGCCCTAATGGTTTGCTGTTATTATTAGGTATTTCCTCAATTTATTTGGCTTGAGGGGTCTTTTCAGTCTGATCCTCGGCGAAGAAAATGGTTAGATACTTGCTTTAGTCCACTACAAAATACTTTGTTATATTTATGGGCTGTCTTAATTGCTGTTTGTTGTCTCGGAGTTTATGATTTATTCATGACGTGCAGCTACTGATGATGCACAAAAGATGATGCAGATGGGTGGTGGATTAGGCTTTAATCCAACGATGGTATGAAGCGTTCCATCTTTTAATGAAATTCCTTATGCTTACCCGCAACTGATACATATATACAAGCACAGAACAACACTCGTAATTCCGCATGCATAAGATAAAAAAACAACTTTGTTTAGCATTTGAGGGCCCGTAGCATTTTTGTTTTTCATGTACTGCATTTAATTCAACCTTCTCATAAATCAGATTTATTTAGTTTAAACAAAAGCTGTATAAGCTTGAAGGAGCTTGTGTGAATGATGTTTGAATTACATTCGGTGCTGCATTTATTGTAATGATGCATAGTGATGGTTTGGGTGATTACTGTTAATTAGCGACCTCCTATGGACTGTTGTTCCACATGCTTGGTCTTTTTAAGTTTTACATGATACCTTAGGGTTTCAGTTGTTTTTTTTCAAGAATTCTGTTGTGCAATGCAAATTGCACCTGCTTTCCTCTTTCTCTGTTGTCAGACATATGATACTGCAGAGGAGTGCTACAGTTCCTATTGAAAGCTCTTGGCATCTTTTGCCCTTTCATATAGGCATATTACTGATTCATCAATACACATGGTTGTTTTAATTCTTCATTGATTTGTTGTAATTTTGTTGCCCAAAGTATTGCAATCTTCTTTATATTTTATAATGTTTTGGTTGTTTTTACATTATTGATTGAACTGAGTGCCTTTATGCATGCATGTTTCAGTGAATCGGTGATTTCTCTGTACGGACTTGATTAACACAGAAAGTTCTTACCTTTTTCGATTGGCCATTTCCAGAGTTTGGGTGCAGAGAAAGACAGCCTGGAAATCATCCAGCATGACTGGGCTTTACCAAAGATGGAGCATCATGCTGAAGATGTGTTGAGGAAGCTATTGAAGAAATGACGTGAACAACATCAGGGCTGCTGCAAAGCACTACTAAGTCTTGCGAGTTTTGTTTTAGCTTGTTGATCGGTCAGACAGTTATACATTTCTAATTTTATTATTTATGTTACGATTATACATTTAGGTTCACAAGCACTTTGGTATTTTGGCACTCAAGTAGAAAAAGATGTATTTCGTAACATGTTTCTCCATTATGTATGGGAGGCTTTTGGTAATCCTGTTATAGTTTGTGCAGCTGATTAAATCTGTCATGTTATGGATACGGTATATCGAGGATTTGTGCTACTCAAATTTGCTGTTGAGTAAATTTGAAGGACACTGGAATCCTGTTGTCCGTGTAAGGTAATGATAATCTTGGAACACCCTTCAACCACATGCATACAGTTTTTACTAAAAAGATTACTGAATTAATTAGAAGCATATGAGGGTTCGATCCATTCAAGTGAAGAACTGTCGCCAACTAGAACACTAGAATTTCCGCCAGGAAGTACTAATGCAACTGTTAAGTAAGCTTTGTCACAAGGCAAACTCGAAACATGAAGCTGCCGTAGAGCTGGAACATGAAGCCGCCGGCGTCCACGGCCACGGACACCGGCTGCGCCGCGGCCGCCCTCAGGAGGTCCGGCTCGCTGCTGGGCGTCACGTTCTGGTACCCGACGATGCTCACCGTGCTCTCGTTCAGCTTCGCCGACTGGCAAGCGCCGGCCGTTCGTGCCTGCATTCAATCCGACAACGTCGATCAAGCGTGCACAAGCCAAACATACAATGATTCTTGATCTCCTAACAGTGCAATCCATGGGTGGACACATGCGTGCGTACCTTGGTAAGGGCAGCTCACTTCGGGTGCAAGGCCGTGGTTCTTCATGACGAACTCGAACGCCCAGCTCATGTACCCGCCGGCGCACCCGACGACGGCCTCGTCGTCGCAGTCGACGAGCTCCTGCTCCGACAGGGACACCAGCTTCCCGTTGTTGATCTGGTTGATGCCCTCCATGGCCGCAACGGCAGAGAACGCCCAGCAAGAACCTGCACAAACGCAAAGTTTCATACAGAAGAAGCCTCAATTCCATCATTTGACACAGAAATCTACGTAGGTTATCATGCGCTGATGTAATTAGCCTCTCACATACCACAATCCCTTGGTTCTTCACCGGCACCACTGCTCCTTTCTTCCCCCAATCCACGCTTTTTGGTAGAGCGGTATTATCCTCTTCAGGCATTGTCACCTACGAAATATCCAAGGCCAAAACATATATTTGTGTCAGATATACATATTAGAATAGCATAAATAACCGTCAATTGCCATTGTTTCCAAGCATTAGAATTAACTATCAAACACATAGTTTGAAAGAGATAACAAACACAATTCAAACTGTTCCAAGTGTGCTCAGTTCTACTCTGAGGTCTGAAGCCCAGCATCTTCGCCCTGAACTCCTCGTTCGTCAGGTCGGCGAACTTGTTGTCAGTCAGCTTGTAGCCATTGCTCATGGAGTTGAACTTCTCAATGAGCTCAACGTTTCTCTGGTAGGCATGGCCATGCTTGCCCATCCATTGCTAGCTCGAACCTCTTCAGCATCGGATCGGCGCGAGCAAGAACTGCACAGATCAAGACGAGCCAGCAGAAGGATCGATGACTTGGCCATTTTTGGAGCTTGGTTTTCAGACAGGTCAGCAATGCTGCGCTGAGGTGTAATGATTGTGAGCACATATAGTTTGCAAAAAGGTGGGAATAAGATAAGCAGGTCGTTATGGACTGTTGATCACGCAATATGTGTGATTTGGAGAAGATCTGTTGTGCAAGCTTGTTCAACTGCATGTGAACTGTGATGGAAAATGAAAAGAGCAATAGTGCACAGGGTTTTCGTTTGTGATGATAAGTTTTAATGGTTGTTCTCATTTATGCTTTTACCTTGTTATCTGAAGATACTATGTGTTAATAGCTACTTCCAATACACTGATTCATCATTCAACAGAAAACCGTATAGAAACAAAGTTCAAATCACCATTTACATCATAAACAGAAAATGAGGACACCAGCTTGTGCTAAATGTGTACTATACACTGAACTGAAGCAACTGAACGAATGATGAAATTGCACAGAAGTAGTTTCAACAACTTACAAGAACATGTTTTTTTCCAATCAAACAACAGTTTGGTGTTCTTGAAGTTGTCAAGGTGTAAATATGTACAAATCATCCATTAAAATTGCCACTCTTTGGCATCCACCTTTGCACTTTGGGAAGTATAGCTGGAAACAATAACAACAACTGTGCGCTAATGGCCAAGCCATGTAGACGGTACTGGCTGAAACCTAGGCTTGGCACTCGCTAGCGCATCATGGTAACCTACCCGGCTGAAACAGTCACGGAAGTCGGTGAACAGCTTGTCGAACACCCTCCACAGTACTTTATATGATCTGGAATACGGAAATGGAAGGAAAAACTGCAAATAAAAGATCAAATACCAATTTTCAGCAAGTATTATACTGTGCATATCAGCATATAAAAAAGTCAATATGAAGTTATCTATATTTCCCCTTATTTCCAATTATGTTAGTACCAAAAACATAAACATCACCATGCATCAGGGTAAGCATTGATGGAAAATGCAGCCATTCTGAAGCCAGCAGATCATTTAACGCGTTGAGCATTTTTTGGCATTTTTGTGTATCACTTGGATAGAAAGAAATTGATGTGTCCATTGTATTCAAATGAGGATACTTTTATCTGTTTTGAGAATATAAATAAAAATAGGAAACAGCTCTTACTTCGCCTTCTTCTGCAAGGTGTTTTAGCAGCAAGAAAGTTTGCTCATTTTCTTCCAAGTTGTCAATGACTGCAAGCCATATCTTTGAAGCAAGTTCATGGGCCTTTTCTCCTGTCCTACCACAAGCAATGAACTGATCTGTACAGAAGATGGGAAAGCAATGTTAATTCAGTGTGAGCGTAGACATGAGTATCAGCAATCCTCAGTCGTGAAGCAATACATGAATCTTATAGTATACAGAAGCATGAATCTTATGGTACATAAAAGCAATACATAGTTTTCCAAGCTTTCCACTGGAGGCAGCTTTAAAATACCTCATTGAGCCTCAAATCTGATGGGTAAAGGTCAAGAATTTTAAGTGATATTTCTATTCTCCCCAGAAGAGAATTGCACAATCCTAAAACACCTGCAGTTGCTAAGGAGTTGATGAATATATATAGCTTGTCAACTCATTTGCATGAAAACCTGCCCAGCTTTCCTTTTAATGGAGCACAGAAATGCTTTCTTAAGAGCACTGAGCACATAGCAGTAATTTTAAGTATGCTGGCACTGACATTACAAAAAAAACTCCACACTTGGACAAGTTGGAACAGAAAACCTCACCAATGATGGTGCCATGAAGTATGCTGGAAGGAGGAATGGCAGGGCGCTCAAGCTGTTCTTTTAAATAGAGATAAGTGTGACCAACAAGCTCATCAATCTCCCCACCAGATGGGACTAGGTTCTCGCTGACATACAATGCTTGGAATCTCCTATTAATGGTCCAAGAAATATTTTTCATTGGATGTTGAAAAGCTAGATGATATCCAAAGAGAGCTGCAACTCCCAGTTCTGATATAGTATGTATAGCAGAAGCCAGCTCTTTGCACTTCTTCACATGAAGTTCAATTCAAAGTGAAATTGTCTAAAGTAGATCTAACAAGAATGTGGTTTACAAGACGCACTAATCTAAGAGTACAAGGATAATGCAGCAGACAATTTTGATAACTGAGACTTCTATCTTGTTTTCACATTTATGCGGTTTTTTCAGTGGATACAGATGCAAGGAATCAAGCATACTGTAGATATAATAGCAGTTGGTAATATTTTGTAATTTTCAACAACATCATGCGATGGAGAAGACAGAACAACATCACATTACAAAGCTCACCTCCTAGCTGAACCTCTGGGAATTGGCCCAGGCCAGCGTTTCTGGAAACCAGCCGATGGCCAGTTCCTTGCAATAGCAGTTTGCCACAAGCATTCTGCTTGAAATATGCTTGCCCAGTGCTTGCTTACACATGATATTTGAATCCACTCGCAGATCGGTAACCGAATGAATATTTCTACAAGGAGATGTTCAGGGAGCCTACCAATTGGTCCATCACTTCTGTCTGTCATAAGGCTAACAAACAGAGAATAAAGGGTAAGTGCATTTGTTTAATTGTGCAGTTCAGCACCAAGAAATCAAGGCAATGACCTTAGACTCAACAGTCCTGAACACTGAGATTCTGATAAATTACCCACGATATGCACTAACAACAAAATTTGGCTTGATAGCAACAATCAAAGAGGGGAACATATTCTTCACACTGCAAAACAAACTAACCACCTGTGTAGTCTGTTCAACAACAACAACAACAGAAGTTCAGATCAACGGCAGACAAAAGTAATTTCTTGAGAATCCTTTTGCAAAAGAGGACCCAAATGAATGTACGCTAATGTTTCCTACTTGCTAAAAGTCTTGCTTACAAACAGAAATGCTCTCTACGTTCCATCTCAGGAAAACATTGATCTTTAGCTCTCCTTTCTCATAGTGGTAACCTTAAACAAAATGAAATTATATATGGAAAAAATGTGCCACGTTGCCAGCCAAATCCACGTCCAAGTAGGCCAGAAATAGGTCCCTTTGCTATTACAGAACAGAACTCCCTAATCATCCTAGAAAAGCATAGTGAGCCTAAACACATATCACATATGGTGGCATGCTGCTTGTGCAGTGGGCACTACAAACACTGTTACACTGACCACCAACCAAATCAAAACATCGGAGCAAAAAATAATCTTACGTACTATCTATCAATCAAAGTACCAAATTGATCAAATTCGAAACAAATTACACTTGTATGCATGCTACTAATTACACTCACCAACAGGAAAGAAGACCCACTACACGGACTGGACAAGAAAATCATCTTGGTCATAGGTTAAAAAGAAGGCAGTAGGACTATACAAACCAGCAAAAACTTGATGAGGAACTACCTATCCCTACCATGAACTGCATGGAACCAACTGAGCCAAATAACAAGAACTGCAAGAAACTTCTCTTGGGGCACAGATTGGCCCAACTCATAGCAAATCAAAGCCGTTCCCATCAAGATTCACTCCTAGGCGGCACGAAATGACGAGAGCATGCATGGTAATCGAGGGATAGCACACCCAAAGTACAAGAACCAAACATGAACTAGACAGCTGAAATAAATCACACCACCAAAATCACAAGAACTGGGCATCCTTCAGGTACCTGGGAGGGAGGCGTTGCTCTTTGGAGCCTCCCAGCCTCTGCAGAGGAACGGACGGAGGAACAGAGGCCGCCGGGAAAGGTAAGAGGACGAAGGAGCAGGACATGGACGGCTGAGCATTAGCTGCCTTCTCGTGTACGTTAACCGGGGGAGCGTAGCTTGGCCATCTCACGCTTCTTCCCCGTGTAGCTTCCTGGGGGCGCGTACCCTAGCTCGTTTCCCGGCCCAAATGCGATACAGTACGTGGGCCACAGCTCATTATCCGGCCCACGAACAGCCGAGCCGCGTGCGCCGGGCTGAGATCATTCGCTACCCGTCCAGAGACACGCGATTGCTAGTTTACTACCACTCCGTGTCATTTCCTCGTCGGCAGCACGCGGCTCGGTGGCGTGGCTCAGGGTGACACGTCGACCGGCGCCGGCGCCACACTGCTCAGCTCTCGCAGGCGACCACCAAAGGGTCAGGGCGCGATCCTTGGCCCCCGCCGATTAGCGGCACAACAAGAGTGAGTGGAATCAAGAACAAATATGACGACGAGGGTTCATCGATTGGCCGTATATATATATACATGGTTTATTTTGTTTATCTTTTGATTTCTGATTTTGACTTTTATTTTTTTCAAAAGTCAAAAGCGAAATGTTGAAATGGAGCAACCTCTTGAAGTAGATTATCTAAACAACTTTTTGAGCACAAAAACACGTGTGATATTCTCGTCGGCGTCTCCATCGTCTATTGTTGTGTCTAAAAGCACAGACAAAAATCATTAGCCGCAGCCTAAAAGAATACCCCATAATTACATATATAATTTTGCTTCCAATTTGCAAAGAAGCAGATGTGTACTCCAATTTCTAAAAACCTAAACTGAAACTCTAATTTTGAACTCTACAATTTGAGGGGGAAAACAATCAACAAGCAATATATTCAAAACATAACTCATAAATTCAATCCATTTACTTAAAGAAATCAAAAGAAGCAGAGAAATTTAGCAATACTCTATATCAATTTAGGAACTAATCCATGCCATTAAGTGCTCAGCGAGACAATCGACGGGCAATGACGACCAGGAGACGCGATCGTTGGCAGGATTCAACCTAGGCCTTAGGGCTCCAGCAACTAGCAGCTGTGAACACGCGACTAAGCGAGAGGGTGGATATTGCTTTCGCGCGAGAAAAGATAGAGGGAGGGATGGAACGAGACGCGAGTGACTAGGGTAATGCGATACGTGTGTGGTGCAGTTTTTGTCTGATATCTCCTCTTTGTAGAGTGGCTTGGCTGGCCGAGTGTCTTGGACCATAATCGTGTTAGCTGGGTTACACTTGTGTGTCCTAGGTTCAATTGATGTCGTCTCAGATCTAGTTATGGAAGAGTAGTAGGAGTTAGGAGTGGTCTGTTCTTTAACGGCTTCTAAAAGTGATTTTTGGCTTTTGATACAGTTTCTAATTTTCAAACGAAGTATTTTCTTAAGACGGGGTCTACAAATTAATTGTAGTACACGTTAAAAACCTAACATCTGTATCAACCAAAATCGCAAAGAGTATCTTTCTCCGTAATCTCTATCACAAATAGCTAAAATTTAAAAAATTTAGTCAAAAGTTATAAATCGCAGACATATTATACAAACCCAATATCATTCGATTTGAGTTAAGAATTTGTACCTAAACTTGTATGGACTGTACGATAAAAAACGAAATTGGACCGTGGGCACAGCGCTGCACGCCCACCACGTGCCGCCCACCGCGTCCCCTTGCCCCGCCAGCGAGGCGCACCCACGTCCACGTGCTCCCTCTTGAACTCCCTAAAACGGTTTAGCTTGGCCAGTTGGCCCCGTGAAGCGAAGCGACTCCTCTCTACTACTCCTCGGCGCCGAGAAATTTCGCGTGCTTCTGATCTCGGAATGCGGATCCCGAGGCTCCTCGCGGCGGCGCTGCTGCTAGTAGTGCTCGTCGCCGCCGGGGCGGCGGCGCAGGAGTCGACGGTGGTGGGCGTAGGTCCGGAGGAGATCGCGGCGAAGGCGAAGGCCAAGGAGGACGCCGTGCTCGCGGCCGAGCTGGGGCAGCTCCGGGCGAAGATCTCCGCCGTAGGTGCGTGCGTTCATGGCCCCGCTCCTCGGTTCGGGGTGGGTGTGTGGTTGGTTTGTGATGCTGCTTCGTTTGGATTTGCTGGGTTCGATGGGGTTTTAGTGAGCCTGTTAGGGTTTTGGAGGTGATTCGGTGTGAGCGAATTGGGGTTCGCGCGATGTGGCGTGCTATGTGAGGGTGGATTTGGTGATTGGGGGATGAATCGGTCGGTGTTTTCAAAGGCTTAGTGAGTTAATGTTAAGGTTTGAGATGCTGATTTGGAATCGTTGGTGCCTTGGTGGCTTCTTCCGGGGAATTTTTGTAGTTAGAGGGTTGCAATTTTGGGCAAAAGCCTTCTCACTATTCCCTACATTTTGTTGATTTTATTAGTTCAAATTTAAGGTTTTTTTCCTTGAGATATGTCATCATTTTCAGTCTGACTGGAACTCGCCGTAAAATCAGTGCCCCTTGCATGGAATATGACCAAAATGCATGAAGAAGTTTCTAGCATTACGGACCCGATTAGTTTGAAGAGGTTTGCTATGAGCATATCTTTGGTAGAAACAATTTTGGTGACAAAGTGTAGCAAATTATGTCAAATCACTTGAGCAGCTGTGTGCAAGTAACCAATTTTTAGTCATTACAAAATGTATTCGTGCCACACGATCCTTCCTGAAACAGCGAAATTATCGATTGACTAGAAAGGAGCCTGATTATTTTCATCCTGCAGAGTCAAGCGTTGCGAATCAGACACAGGACTTGAAGAGCAAGGATGACAGCATTGAGAAGCTGGAAAAGGTTATTGGGGAGAAGATACAGAAGATTGCTACTCTGCAGAGCGAGATAACTTCCATCCAGGTGATCCATTAACGAAGACAACACTTTTTAGTTTTTTTTGGTACCCTGTTGAAGTAATTGTGCTAATTTACTGCTGCATATACAGGCAAAGGGATCTATAGCTGCAGGGGAGCAGGCCGGCAAGGCCAATGTCCAGGATATTGAGCTTGAGAAGCAGGTAATGGGTACACGGAATTTCATGAACTGGAGTATGACAATTAGGAAATTGTGGTTTCTGATCTTTCCTCTTCTAGATTGAGAAGCTCAAGAAGGATATCACAGCACAAAATAACAAAAAAGCGACTCTGGAGGCTAGGGCTGGTGATGCAGAGAAGAAGGTGCAAGAGCTGAATGCGAAGCTGAAGAGAGTAAGTGTGCAACTGTGGTTTTTTGTGCTAACGCACTACTTTTATTTTGATTTGTTTAACAATTTTTTGGACAAGCTCACATTTTCTTAACATTTTGATACACTCCTGTGACTTTGTCACTTTTTAAGTGGTCATATCCTTTGCTATCTCTACAATTGTTACATGATGAATTTCTTCTGGTTAAAAAGGGAGCAATGCTTTGTCATAGTAGGTCCAATGGTGTGCGCTGCTCATTTTTAATTTTATGTGATTCCAACGACCGGTAAGTAATTGTTTTTTTTCTTTGCCCATGTTAATTTAAGCGTAAGCATGTAACTATACTATATAAAATTCACAATAACTTACGATGGAATTTGATCCAATATAAGTTTTATCAAAAGTAAGAGAATTCTTTATGAAGAAACTTAACAAGAATCTTGAGCATGATTTGGCATATTTGATGGTGGTACTATTTGAGAAAAAAAGTTTGAACAATGGTGAGAACTGAGAAGTTCGATAGTATGATATAACAGGACGCGTGATATATCACTTCTTTAATCTTACGGAGGGTTGAGCCTCATGCCCTGTTGAACTACAATATAGTTGTGAAGCCAAAATGGGATGGGGCTCATCTCCTGTAAAAGGTTTCCGACTTGCTGTGGAAACAAGCGTAGATGCTTTGAATAGAAGAAGAAAAATGGTTAATACCACTTTTATCATTCGGCCAATACTGTCCTTATTTATATTGTTTTTATATCTTTAATAGCTCCAAAAGACAAGCGATGAGCAAAAGCGTAGGATCCAGAAGACTGAGCATGCTCTTAAAGTTGCCGAGGTTTGTGATATATGTTACTACTGTGATACAATTTTCTGACATAGTTCTGGGATGCATTCTGTTCAATCTTTTGTTTCTCATGTCATGTTTGTAGGGGGAGCTGATGAGGGTGCAGTTAGAAACTTCAACAAGATCAAGAGAGCTGAGAGAGGTAAATATATATTCTATCGCTGTAGCTGTTGTCCTATCATTGGTTGCCACTTTTCAGCTTGATGTGAATTTGATTAATGCCAGTAAGGTAACACGACATGAATTTTAGACTAGATCAGCTATTTGCTTCGCAATCTTGGTGCAGCACGTCAAGGACTTTTGTACAACACATTCCAAATGCAACTTAGTTGGCCAGCTCAGCCGGTGTAATTTTGGTGAAGTTTTACATAATAATAACACACTCTTCTAATCACTGAGCCCGAGCATGATTGAGCACCTGTGCACATCTTTGTTGTCTAGCACAAGTTGTAGTGCATCGAGAACTCCTGAATCCTGATGATGGTGACTATGCCTGTCATGAGTATAATCCTCCCACTGTTGCATGCTTTTCTTGCGATTATTGTGGCAAATATCGTATTGATTATTACTCTTTGGCAGGTTCATGGAGCATGGTTTTCACCTTGGTTAGCGACACATGCAGCTCGTTCTATGGTACAAGTGGACCTAAAAACTATGTCTCCTCTTTAGTTTACTTTCTCTCATCACAGTGATCGTGTTATCATGTAGGAGGTGATGTCAAGTCACTGGAATGAACATGGGAAACCTGCTGTCAACAGCTTATTGCAGAAGGTGCCTCCTAGGGCCCTATCTTACTTATGTTTTTTTAAGTTATATATGAAAATGACAGATTAAACACATCATCTGTGTGTTTATTTATCATATGTGAATTAAACACTGCAGGTATCAGAAAAATCAGTGCAGGCAAAGGAATGGGCCAGGCCCCACATAGAAACTGCTAAGGCGGTAATGTTCTTACTTGTTCCTGAAACTGTAGTTCAAGAAAGTTGTAGAAGCATAAAGTTTGTTTGAAATGTTAAAAATGCATCATATATGTTTGCATTTATAGCCAATTCTTGGTATATACAGATATCATGTGATATAGTATCTTAATGTTGTGAATTTTTGGCATCTTTATTCATTTTTCACTAACAATGACATTTTTCTTCTTGAAGAAATGGATTCCTGTTATTAAAGAAAAATGGGTTATCACAAAGACAAACACGGAGCCTTATGTGCAAATGGTCTCAGCAAAATCAGTAGAGGTTTATCAAGCATCAAGGGATGCTATTGTACCTCATGTTGTCAAAGCACATGAGTTTGCTGATCCCTATTTCCAGGTACACTAGAATGTGCTGGTTCAAGAATTCACAGTACTGCATGTTCTTGACATCTAGGTCACATTTTTTTGTTGTAGTGAAGCCCTGTGAAGTCATTGATCTATGTCGTTTGATTATATGTTTTCAGGAAGCCAAGAAGTTATCCAAACCTTATATTGATCAAGTTGCTAAGGCCAGTAAACCACATATCGAGAAAATTCAAACTGCTCTTAAGCCTTACACTAAAAGAGCACGCCATGCATATGAAAAATTTCTTGAGATAACTACTTCATATCATCAGCAGGTATTTCTTCTTCCTTTTTTTTTCCCCTTCTATCTTTTCTAAGTATTCCAGCTTTTTGGTTCCTGTTAAATGTTAATGCTTGATTGTTTTAGACCTTTTCATGCTTCTGTGACCCTTAATTCTATTGCTTTCGTGGAACTTTGGATGAACTTGTAGGGTAGTTTTTAGGTGATTTTAATCCATAGATTCTTATATATTCACTCGGCACTGTATCAAATAACTTCCACTGGTTTTTCTCTGCTGGAATAGCACACTACCGTACAGACCTTTTGTATTGGTGTAATGGTCAGTGATTATCTATTTGGCCAAGTGCTTGCTGAGGTCTAGTAGGTTTTTTAAGATCTTAATGTTTCATCTTTGCCATGATGGTTAAGGCGTCGCCATATCGACGTGGCGGCTCGCCGTCGTTTAGCATGCAGACGGCATGGCGGCCAAGGAGGCTGAGGTCCATTCCGCCTTTGCCTTGCCGGAATCTGCCACGTCGCGACTCCCCTGAGTCCCCTCCGACCTCTCCTCCGCCGTCTCCCATCCGCCGGCCTCACTTCCCTTCCACGCCACGTAACTGTGGGAGAGGCGGGCGAGCCGGCGAGGGGAGAGGTCGTCGACGAGGAATATGAGGGGAGAGGCGGTCGGCGCTGACAGAGGAAGAGGAGGCGGTAGCAGCTGCAGGGATGTGGCGCGCCGGATGGGATGGTGGTGGCGGCGGCTGGGAGTGAGGAGGAGTTAGGGTTAGGGGCGGCGGGGTTGGGGGTTTATATGGGCTGGGTGAGATGATATGGACCGTTGATTATTCATCCGATGGGTAGAAAAAGTGATTGATTTTGATCTCTTGCTCTGGCTTCTATGGCGCATGTGTATGGCTTGGTGCTACTGCTATGGCTTCCATCTGACATGCTTGATTGCTTGGTGTTGGACTGTTGGTGCTACTGCTATGGCTTGGTGATATGGTGTATGTATGTTCTATTACATTGTCGATTTAATTTGCTACCAAACTAGGTTAAAACGTGTGTGTGGCGTCGCCACGCCGCACGTCATATGGCGTCACCATGCCACACATCATAAGCGATATTGTGGTGTGAAGGTGGTGAGTCGCCGCGCCTCGCCGCATTGCTGTAATATCCATGATCTTTGCATGTAACAAAGGCAAACTCTAATAAGAGCAGTGTGCTTTCATAATTTCTCCAAACTTCAGAAATCTCCTATAATTCCATACATCCCTAGTGTAGGCTTCTCCAAAATTCAGATATCTTCTATAGCTCTTGTCCTCTCATTCTATGGAGGCAACCGGCTCATTGCAGCCCTCTAATAGATTGCATATCATCAATTAATCTAATGGAACTTTCTGCCCTATAAGTTAATAGTTTAATACTATTTGGGTTCTGTGTCCTTCTGTATGGTTATGTGGTAATACTACGGACCTACCATAAGTTCTTGGAGATACAATGCCATCAGTGATCCACTCTGTCCAGTGGTTAGTGATTACAGTGTAAACTTTCAAGCAGCGTTTCTTTGTGCACCTTAGGTAATTGGGTTGCATCAAACACTATCTTGATCCTCAAATCTTTTTGTGTAGTTTTCTTATATACTAGTATATATCAAACTGTTGCTAAATTGCACCTATTTACTGTTCAGTAGGCTGGATGAAACAGAATTACATTTAGTTAACCTTCCTACTTTATCTTCAACTATTCTACGTTTATTTCTTCTATAAGCAAATGCGGTATACTAGTCTCAAGATTCACAGCATAGATCAGAGAATCTCAACAACTTTCTTTTTCAGGCTCAGGAAACTATACTGGATTACATGCACCAACATGAATTAGTAAAACAATTTGCGACTGAAGAGTTGGTGTGGTTTCTGGTGAGCACCAATTGAACAATCAATTAGAGCATGTGCTTCTACTGGTTTATAGTATGAAACGTCTTAATGTCTGTCTTGATAGGCTTCTGCTTTGCTGGTTATGCCCGTTTATGTTTTACACACACTCCTAGTGGAAACCTTCTGGTTAGTGTTTCTTTTCACTTTTCAGCTAATGGTTGCTTGACATGGCTTTAGGTGAATTGACTGTGTTTGTTGTATGATTTCAATCTTTTCATTTTTTATGTAGCTCCAAGAAACAGAAAAAATCCCCACGGAACAGTAATTCGAACCATGGCCATCGGAGACACAAGCGCCGGCATGCTGACAAATAGACCATAGGTAAACACTTTCTGTTTGTCTGTGGTCTCTCTCACTGTAGTTGAAGAAAATACCACTTTGTTCCTATGTCAGCAGTAAAATCAGATCCATGTGCTAGCTATATATACACTTCTTCATTGTTGGAATCAGTACTTTTTGGTCGATCGAACATTTTGTTTGTTTTCCCTAAAATCATTGAAGTTTCAGTAACACGGCCTTTGAATCACCTGTTATTCTACGGTATCAGCGCTTGACATAATATTTTGATTTTGTCCTGTGCAGATCTTGGAAGTACAATGATGTAGCTTTCACTGATGAGTGTGTTGGATGGCATACAAATATTTAGATCTGGGGTCATCGCTAAACCTTGTGTATTCTTCGCGAGTAGTAAGTAATACTACACACGAAAACGTGGTGGGTTTTGTATCAGCGCGTTGCTGAGCAGGGATTACGAGGTTAAATCTGTGGGTATTTCATTTTATCGGTCATTTTTTGTGTAATTCGTCTTCACAGCTTCCTAACCTTACGGTGTTTGTTATCGAAACTTCAGAAGTATTTAGCGTCTCTCTACTATGTATCTGCCATACCGTCACTTCTTTTGTAGAAATTCAGATAAGTTCATGTAACTTGTAAGCTTTCCAACACGTATGATGCGATCTTATGCCGCCAATCTGCGCGATCTGCTGCTGCCAATCTGTGCATAAGCTCCAAACCTACGTCCTGCACCCGCTCGATGTGCCAGTCAAATGCGATTCCATCGAGTAACACCGTGCTCTGTGGATGACGCACGCACCGGTGCAATTTTACGACGCGGCGGTTGCGGGGTGCTTTCAGGCCGGCCGGTTGATCACGGCGGCCGTCCTCTAAGACGAGACGACAAGGTCCTGTCCATCGTGGAGGAAGCTTGCCTCCAATGGCCGCATATTCACGGTGAACTCCGAAACAGTGAATCATATATCCGCGACGCGACTTCAGAAACCCACAAGGCGAAAATTAAGCAGCATGCACTTCACAATGTCATCGTGGAGTACTATTTGTGAGCTCGCTAAGCCTTTAGATACATCCGTACATGCGATTAGGTCAAGCAAACAATCCTCCGATTTCTACAAGGCAGACAACCAAAACTAATCTAAACGGCACAAGAAAAACCGACAGAAGAGAGAGAGAGAACTTAAGCTAACGATACAACAAAGGACTACATTAAGATCACTCAAATTGCCTGTTCCTATGTAGACCAACAATTGCTTGGCACCTTCACACCTACATTCAGTAGCTTCCCGGCCAGTACCTCTCCACCAGCTGATCTACATCCAAATTCTGGTACCTAATGCCAGCAGCACCTGCAGTAGCATCTGTGCTGAAACCTCCATCCCCAGCAGGTGGGATAATACAGCTGCTGAGCCCTGGTGCCATTTGTTCAGCTGTCATCACCTGGTTAGTAGCACTTGTCTGATTCATCGGCATCGACATCACATGGAGAACGGGTTGTGGTGGCGGTGGCATAGCCGGCGACAGGGCTCCGAGGTTGAAGTTAAGGCCGGAAAGTGTAAATGGTGCTGCAGGGTTGATGTACCCAGGGTGTGGCTGGATGTGTGGGTGCAACCCTGGTGTACCCCTTGCAAAGCGTGAGAGTTCTGCCAAGTCAGCAGGGGTCATATAAGGGTGGGGCCCACGAATGAATGGGTCATGTTGTAGTAGAGTAGGAAGGAGGGGTGTGTATGGGTGGTGGGACCGGGAATGAGCATTGTTGGAGGGGTATTTCTTGACACCAGCACTCTTCGCAAAGACACGACAAACAATCCACTCATCCTGTCATATGATGAATACACGAAGGTTGTATTACCATGATATTCACTTAGCGCTATATATATATATATATATATATATATATATATATATATATATATATATATATAGGAAAATTACATAAGGCACCTGGGTGTCTAGACACCCACATCAAGAACCGTCCGATACACATATATGATTAATATTTTTTTAGTTTGGGTATGAAAATGTTTTATACCCTTGATATATCTATGGTAAGTAAGTTTTGAACTCAGTTCAAACTAGTTTGAACTAGTTTTGAGTTCAATGCGACTACAGTGAGTATATACTATAAAAATAGTTCAAACTAATTAAACTGGAGTTGAATTAATTTTTTTTCGGAGTTTGACATCTCAAATATACTTTTTTATGGGTATATGAAGATACCCACATCAAATGTTGCGAATCTCAAACCAAATCAACGTGTATTGATATGGGTGCTTAGACACCTGGGTGCATAAAACACTCGGAGAGAGAGAGAGATACCTTGCTTGGTTTGGAGGTTGACTTAGAGTGGAGTCGATACTCATGCATGACCCAATTGGTTTTTTCACCTCTTGGAGCCCTTCCCTTGTAGAATACTAGGGTTTTCTTCATTCCTACTAGCTCCGGTGTCACTGGTAGTTGTCCTATGAAGATTTCCTTGTCTTTTCCTGTTGTCTTCCAGTAACCAGCGTTAGTTGCACGGTTTGTGCGCACACCCGTCGGATACTTTCGGTCCCTTAGGCTAAAGAAATACCACTCCTTTTCACCCATTTTTGCCTTCCCTAAAATTCAATTAATACAGAAGATACATAAAGTTACGGTTGTACTTATTATTTATACTAACTCTTGTCTTAAACTCAACATATGCACAACTTAATTAACACAGTACATGCTATGGTTTCAGGTCTTTTCTATATGCATAGCTGCTTGTTACCTCCACTATTTTTCTACATAGAGCTAGAACAAAAACGTTGAATGTGGTACACGAAGGTTCTATTACAAGCAAGACTAAAGGGTCTAAGCTAGCTAGCTAATTAACCGGCTGTTTGTGCCAATAAATGCTTTTGGAATCGTTTGTTATGGCTACATATGTGACTACGTACTGGGATAGTAGGCATGCAGGGTATGTACTGCACGTACGTTACTTGCGGATATTTTTGAGCGCATAATCAGCTTGCAAAATATTATTGAAATTTTGAAAATTGTCCTGCAAAGAGTAGACATAAATGTAGATAAACACAATCATATTGATAATGAGTATATATATATCTTGGAGAAATTATTTGTCATTTCTTTATCGTGTCAACCTTTTGTAAAGAGTATGAAATCAAAAACTTGGTGTGTATGCCTATATAAACTTTAATCTCTTTTTTGTGAGGAAAGTTTAAAAGGCGCACTTCAAACAATTTTGGTAGTGTTTTACATATATGGAAATATCATCGGCAACAAGTACATATCTAACAACTAGAAGATGTTCATAAGTAAATTAAAAAGAGAGAGATGTTCATAATTAAGTCCTAGTAGTACATCTAGACATAATATAGCATCCAATAGTTCGTTACTAATAATATCTAATTAGATAAGTCGCATGACAAATAGGAAATAGGAAATGTGTGTGTATATACCAGGAGTAGAAAAAGGCTTCATACATATATATAAAACTGAGACCAGGTACTATAATCTAAAATAGGTAGGTAGTACATAAGACCATACAACAATATTGAAATTTCATACACACAACAGGCATATTTTTTTAAAAAAAAAGATGAGAGGAAAGTCCATATGTCGGATGTATTATCATGGTCTCATATCATGATATGATGATCATCACATACTTATTAGCTAGCTACTAAGCATGGACTCAGCGCGGCGACAAAAGAATAGTAAACCAAATTAAGAAACCCAGTTTGAAATCCACTCCCATAAATTTTGTAGGATATATGAACACGCAGCAGTTTTTATAGGCAGCTTGTAGCTTTTGAAAAACTTGCACCATGCACGTAAGAAAACTAGACAACTAACTCCCAGATAGGTAAGTTGCTTGAAAACCATGCCCGCATCTACATATACCTGTGTATATATAGCCAGTCAACGATAACATTTCTCCTATGTATATATATATATATATATATATATATATATATATATATATATATATATATATATATATATATATATATATATATGATGATTTATGCACATATTGTAGAAATTTAAACACATAAACAAGATCAAGTACTACCAAAAGATTAGCCCAAATTAGTTTTACAAATTAATGAAATTGATCATGCCTACACATGCATGCACTCACTACTGATACGCACGTACGTACATGTACACATTTAATAATTGGGATAATTACCAGGGAGATCCCATGGCTCGCACTTGTTGAGGTCAACCTCGGCGATGGCCCTGGCCGTGAAGCTGCCGTCGGCGATCTTCTGCCGCAGGTAGTAGGTGATGAGCTCCTCGTCCGTCGGGTGGAACCTGAACCCCGGCGGCAAACTCTCCTCCTTCTTCGATCCTCCTCCTGATCCTTCCATATCAATCGTTCTCAACACAACACACTAGCTATATATGTATGACTGTATGTATTCACCTTACGAAGAACAGCAAAAACCCTAACCCTAGCCTGAAAAACCAGCTATACCTAGCTAGCAGGCTGCAAGAACCTGCAAACTAACACACAAAGGAAATCAATACTCAGGTTTCTTGTTGCGCTTGGAGGAAGATCGAAGGACGCGATCGACGGAGTATGTTGGATGGCTAGATAACGAATTCGAGAACGAAACGACTCGACAAAAAAAGGCTATATTAGCTAGCTTGATCACGACTAGGCGACGAGCGAGCGAGCGAGCGAGGAAGAACGTAACACACACGGCAGCTTAAGCTTTTGGCTTTGAATTATCTGGGGTGTTTTTTTTTTCATGTAGAGGGCAAAGATATAAGGAGACATGAGCGAAGAGAAGTGTTGGTGACGCTAGTACCAACCGGGGCTCGTGAGCAACAAGGATGTTGCATGTTGCGCGTGTCGTCTTCCACGCGCGCGCTCGATCCCTGGCTGTATCTTTCGAACACCGGTCGTCATCGCAACAGCGCTAGCTGCTAGTGTTGAAAACGTTGACAATAATTTAATTCTAAATTTTACTAAGAGACAAATAAAGTAAAAAAAACTAATGATGTAATTAATGAAACTAGCAGCAGACTACTCATTGTACTCAGAAAATACATAAAAAATACTATAACATAGTCGATCGATCGCACAAATAACTCACAGTGGGGTTGATGGAGAACAGGAAAGCAACACAGAAATGAGCAGTCTGGAGGCAATCGACGTCGAGGAAGAAACCAAGCGGTCACGTTGCCCAAAAAACCTTACTGTCGTCTAGTGCAGGCTCTTTCTGTAGCAATGGTTCGAAGATACCGCTCACCCTCCTTCCCAGTGCATGCCGGAAAGAAGAATCAATGAGATTCAGGCAGTGCAACACTCCATCATAGATTTGCAGGAGGAATAAGAAAAGAAAGGGAGGAGGTAGTGACTTAGCTCATTTTGCACTGGACGTCTCTAGTCATATATATGCAGATATAGACTGATAATTGATGCGATTAACTAGCCATTTACCTACTTTTAACTGACACGATTAACCTGTAATACCAGCAGAAAGAAAAAGGGAAAGAAAGCGAAGGATGAAAACAATCCAAGAGAGAATAAAAAGTTTTTGCAGTCAGAATCCTTTCGACTTTAGAATACCGAATAGAATATCGCTCATCGAGCTTCCCAGACTGTCCGGGGCAGGTCGGTGCCTCTCGCATATGTGGGCATCATTATTCGGTAGTAGGAAATCCAATGCCCACGCTTTTACCGACTTACCTTTCGCAGTAGAAAAATCAATGAATAGTGTCAAGCTCACCCTTTGGACTACCAATAGTCCAATAGCAAATAGTCGCATGAGAGAGCCAAAGAGATAAGACAAGGACTACTCATGCAATGCACGAGCGAGGAGAGAGAGCCTCAAGGCCAAAGCCACCATACAAAAGGCAACCGGCTCATAGAGGAGGTGTCACTCCATTCATTCTCTCTACTAAGGCCGAGAGCAAGCTCAACGTTCACAACAAACTGAAGTCAAGCACAACAACAAAGCCAAGACCAAAACCACCTCAACCCAAGGGCAGTGAGGGAGCCAAAGCCAATTTCCACCCCAGTCCACCGACCACACAGACAGGAAGCTAGTAAGGAAGGGAGAAATGGGGAAGAGGAGTTTAGGGAGTTGGGGAAGACCGATGACGTGAAGACAAAGTCCATAGCGACCACAACTCGCCTAGGACCATTGGAACCACACTGAATCAGACCAGGGCAAGGAGGAGGCGAGAAGGGCTAACGGAAATGCGTGGAGAGTGGCATCGCCACCATGGCCATCGTCATCGCCTTCGCATCCCAACCTGATAGATGTGTGAACCAGCGCCAAAACCACCTGGAGGGACCACATCACCGGCGTAAGGCCACACCTCGAGGACCGACACCAAGACTCGCAGATCCAAGCCCAAAACCCTCATTCGAACCATAGGGAGACTGAGGGGACCGACGAGGAGAGCTATCGATGGCAAGAAGACGGCTGACGCACCCACGGCACCGACGAGCCGATGAACCCTAGCCATAGGAAGGGCGTGGAGAAGATGGGAACGGAGGAGTAGATAGACCGACATAGGTAGATCCGGTAGTAGGGGATCACCGGAGGGGTGACCGGCGATGAGGAGTACTGGGAAGCCGAGGGGAGTGGGCCAGAGCTGAGGATGACGATGCCGAGGAGATCGAGGTGGAGCCACCGACAGCGGAGAAGGCTGGCCCAGCACACCCGAGCACCCGAGCCAATAGCGAGCTTTAGGTTGGCACGGTAGTTGATGAGCCTAGAGGGAGTGATGGGGGCGCATGAGTGAGAGTGAGGAGAATGGGGGGAGGAAAGGAGAGGATAAGGCCATTTGACCAGATGAAAGAAAAAAGGGAGAGAGACCGGGTGGGGAAAAACAAAAGGAGGAGGAAGGAGAGAAAAAAGAAATAAAGAGGAAAGAAAGAGAAAAGAAGAAAAAAAGAACGAAATAAAATGGGGAAATAGATTAAGCACGTGCAAATAAATTTTATTCATGGATATAGATGATGTCATCTTTGAAATATGGTCATTTAAGCATTGGAACAGCGGGAAAGTGTCCGATGAGAGAGGGATTTTTTGTGTCAATTTTTTGCTTAGAACGGTGCCATTCGTATGAGTGCACGTGTATTGCTATGTACTATTGAGACAAAATGATGCTTGTACAGGTGGAGGTCCTGATTTGGAGCCATCCACGTATCGCCCGCAATGATAAACATGTAAGTGCATGGTAGAATAGTGGATTATGACGAGTGCCTGGTACTTGCTTTTCCATTCTATGCTTTACAACATTTCATGAAATGAAATCCTTGCTTACATGTTGATTGTACCGGGGATGAGTGATGCTCATGGTTGATTGCTAATGTTGGACGAGTGTTGCAAATGATGTGTTTCAAAGTAAAGATCTTAAATATGTGTATTAAAGAAAATATAGATCAATACCTATAAAATCTCAAAATATAGAGTGAACTCCCGCTAAATATGTGCATACAAGTATGTGTAATGAAGACATATGCATATATTCATTTTGGACTATTTGTGGAGTTCAATCTATATTTTGGATCCAATGAATGTACTAATATATAAGAATGTGATTTCTAATGCACACCTCTTTGATTTCACATTTCATCCAAATGAGACTAAATAATAATATACTTAAACAAACATATTAGTCTCACATATAGATTTGTTATTTAATCATATATTTGGATGTGAGGAATGCAACAAGATTATAAGAAAGATATCGAATGCATAACTCAATGGTTTCACCTTTTTCATCCATATGAGACTAAGTAATATCATAATCAATAAACAATGTTAGTCTCACAAATGCATTTGTCCTTTCATGGCGCTTGAGTTGTTGATTTGATTTATGATTGATTGATTAATCAAATGGAGCTGTACCCCATGCACTCATGCAGCGTCCGTGCTTAATTACATCCAAGCTTGTAGCTGCATCTGTTTGTGACTCTCTCTCACTGAGAGAGAGAGAGTGGTCGACAATCTGCTAAGTTATTTTCGGTGTTTAATTGTCTTGTTTACGTAAGTACAAGATTGAGCGTCCGTAAGGAGTTAATCATAGTAAAATGGCCACCTCATCAAAAGAAAAAAAATTAACATGAAGCACATGTATATATATGCATATATATATATACGCCTACATTTCTAGTAAAATTCCGAAGTCAAACGTAAGAAGCCATCAAACTATACAAACAGGTAAGAGTGTTGATAAATATCATCCGGATATTTTCTTCCTAACTATCATTTAGATTTGTGATCATTGGATTAGAGATCCAACGGTCATAAATTCTCCCCCATCCTCTCAAAAAAAAATCTCCTCCTCTTCTAAAAAGGAGGACCGTTAGATCTCTAATTCAACGGTCTCAAATTTAGATGATTGTTAGAAAGAAAATATCCGAATAATATCTAAGACACACCCAACATTTAATGTTTCTATGGGCGATCGCACGCAGCAAACAAATACAAGGCAAAAGGAAGTAGTGCTGAACAACTGAACACCGACGCGGCAACGAATAACGTACACAACAGTGTTACGCGTGAATGATCCCTGAAGAAATTTTCTTCGAGTGAATTAAGACTCCTAACCATATGAGTCCATGGCTCAGCAAACAGGACACGTGCGGGTGGGCCCGGACGCTCGGATACGGCCACGTAGGAAGGGCCCACCTCCCCCTTTGACCCGGGGGAGGGCAGCAGCAGCACTCGCGGCAGTCGGTCAGGCCGGGGCACCGGGGCTGGGTCTCCTCAAATCCCAACCAACTCGTAGAATAATCAGGAGCAAACAGTAATCTAGAACGCTAGATCGATCATACAAGGATACTTTCATTTCCTGAATTTATCGTTAGCTTTGTAACTTCTGCTGTTAATCTGGGTTAGTTTTTTTAAAATCCTTGATAAATAACGAGCTGTGTGCGCATGATAAATAACCAATTTGAGCTGAAAATAGATGCTCAGGATCATAATTTGGGTTAAGGGAATGAGAAACTAGCTGTTGTTTCGTTTTTCTAAAAGAAATGCCTTTTCTTGGTTTTGAAATAAGGGTGAGCTAAGAGAGTGGACAAGTTGATGTGAGAAGCAGGGGGTGAGATGATTCTGTATAGGTAATATGCATAACATGAGTTCGCCATTTTAAGACATCATTTAAAAGCATAGAAATTTTCCACAAACTTCAAACCGATGTTTCTTAAATTTTCGCGAGTCGCAAACATGATCTAAGATATAGAAAATTGTGCAAAAACCTTGAAACAGCTCAACAAGTTTCTGTATAAAAATGCTGGTAATGTGCATTAATTATCTTATTTTTATTCTAAAATAAAAGGTGCAACGATCATATATAGGTGCAGACACTGACAAGAACCACAAGTAGGACTGCATAATTGCTAAAGTAGATGATATCATATTGCCATCTTGTCTATTTGCAATAACTTTGCTGTGTACTGTAGTATATTTCCAGCCAGGTCTTATAAACATCAAGACAATGACAGTAGGATGTAATCTTGACTAAAGTGATAGGAGGACAGCAATTTATGCAGCTGTGGCCAAAGCATAAGTTCAAATCTGATTCTTGGTCATCACTCACAGGTCACAGCAGCTCAAATTATTCCCTCAAAAACAGTTCTTCTTTAATATTCTTGTCTAAATCTAGGGCTCTTGTTCATGTTGACCATCCAAATTGCCCTGATAGTTGGCACTTGCTGCTGATAATTTTTTTGTTATATTTGGAGCCTTTCTTTTTCTCTGTTCTTTATTTGGGGATAGACACTGATAGTTTCAGTACAGTATCTGCCCGCTGATTCGATCTAGGTTAACTGAAATATACTGATTTTGGTTGTGTCTGAAGTTTCTTGAATTTCTTGTGACAAGAATTGATAGTTCAAATTATGGGATCAAGAAATGCTGAGGTGATTTGAGAGGAGTGGTTGTTGGTGCCTATGCAGAGTGAACGAGTGATTGATTGTTTTGCAGGGTAAGGTTTGGAATTGCTATATGAAAAGTAAGTTCAGGAATTGATAGTTCAAAAACTTTGGGGATTGTGGTTTGTTGTTGAAGCCTGATTGATACGACATTGATTGTTCTCTTAAGTTTGCGGTTTGCTTAATTCCACAAGTTTAGGGTTGGTTTCTTGTGGGTTAATTTTTCTCACTGTCATCTCACCAGTGCCTTGCAGTTCGCGTTTACTCCCAATGATAGACTTGTTTGCAAGTAGAATATGGGACAAACCCCATCCCAATATATAACTTCAGGCACCATAAGACAAAAAATGCTAACTGTTTCGGAAAGTATGGGCTATGTAAGAACTAGTGCTTGGTCAAGTGTCACAGTGAGCTTCTTAATTGAAGAATGCTACTATGGTTTAGTGACCAATCTGGAAATATTCCTCCCTGTGCTTTCGTCGCTTTTTGGTTCATTATGTTCATCATAATTCTTTATGTTCTTGGCCTCGATCAAGTCCAAGCTGAAATCAGGAAGTTTTTTTTAATGAATTTGAAAGAATTTCCGCGTTCAAAACGAGGCCTGATTTTTAAGAAATTGGATTTAACAGAAGTGACAATTATACCCTCTGGACCGTAAGAACATATACATGGTCCGCACCCAAACTTGGTCCGGTTGGACCAACTGCGCACACCTCCGTCTGGACCAAACCGCACCGTACCCCGTACACGGCGTGGAGCCTCGTCGGGCTCACGCGGTGGCCGGGCGGAGCAGCTGGCAGGTGAGCGCACCCGAGGCCTGCGCGCAGTGGAGGAGGCCACGAGCGCGGGCTCCGCCGCGCCGCCGATAGTAATGGCGGGAAGGTGTGTGGCTGTTGCTGCTGCTTTTGTTCGTAGTGGTCAGATTCCAAAACTTCCATTTTTCTTGAAAAAATGGGGAAAGTTAGCGCCTTTGATACGACCGATGATTTGCTACTCGCTGCATCATATGAAGATTCGTAGACTAGCGAGGAAAAGATTTGTGCGGTAATTCTGTCTACGAGATTAATGCAGCATTCAGCTTTCTAAATGGACAGTTAAATGGCCCTCAGATTGCACAAGTATTTTTGTTCAGGAAAATGTGTGATGCATAAATGTTAGTCCGATCGAGCAATTCTTTTGAACACATCCTATGACTATGATGCCATTGCTAACACAATTGTCGTTAGCGAAAGGTTGTATCTGGCAAACCAACCAGTTGACATTAGCTAGTTTGGCTTCAGTGAATCACCCATTACTTGTGAAGCACTTCACTTGCTGGAAGAAAGTACGCGGAAGCTTTCTACCGCTCTCAATCTTTCCGCAGCCAAAATTTACAATTCTTTGAAATTGCACACCTAAAAGGGGGGCAGGATGTTACATTTTAGTTTGTCTGCTTTGCATGATAGGAATGCTTGTGAAGCTGGTTCAAACTTCAATGTAGCAAAACCTTGATAGGATAAGAACGACTGATGAATGAATTTTCTCAGCTTTTCATTTAAAGGTTCCGAAAAGGTGTCTGATGGCAGTTGCAATAAGCATGTTAATGTTCAGATTAGTTCAAGCTCATTCAGAATTATGGACATGTTCTTTTGTGGCTGTGGCTTATGGCTTTTGGCTGTGGCCTGTGACTTTTGGTTGTTCGTGCGAGAAATTATAGAGTAATTGAAATTCACATGCGGCTTTTGCCGATATAAATGAAGTCGGTACAGTATGTACTACAATTAACTAGTAGATCCCATTTTAAAAAGTCACTCCGTTTAAAAGCTAGTTACTGTAGAAAAGCTAAAAACTGAAGCCAAAAGCCACAAAAGAATAGGCCCTATGAGTGTTTTTACCAAATTATTTGAAACTTCTAGATGCTGGAGGTTATTGCACTTTGTCATTTGCCTGATCATGGGAAGTTAATGGTGGTTGAGCACAAGAAAGGAAATTTTAACTAACATTGTGAAGATGCATTGATATCAAACTGGAACAATTATGTGTCCCTAGTGATGAAAACATACTAGTGACTTGTGAAAGGTAGCTTCTACCTCCCTCATGTAATTTATATTTTTCTGCAAGAGTGCTAACATGTTGCATACTTCAGAGATCATGTTCACATTACCGTATCCATATTAATCAGCACTGTCTTTGAAGAGTTACGTGATGAACACAGACATTGAATTATATTTTAGTTGGAAGCTTCATGTATAATCTTTTTACTTAATCCAACGTGTCATGAAGAAGGAGATTTTCATTTGTGGATGGAAAACAGGAAGATATCATGATAGGTAACTGATCGTAATATTTCTTCTTTTGGTCTTATCTAAAATGGAGTAGCTGACAAGTAGAGTTGCAGGGGTGCAATTTGTGTGTATTAACACATATCACTGTAATATAGAGCTACCTTGCTTGTCTGATTGTCTCCAATTCTTCCAGCCTCCTATTGCCTTTGCCAAAATATCGTCTACATCCCATTATGGGTACATAGTACAGTAAAGAGAAAGAAATATCGTTATTGGTTTCTTTTCCATCAATGCCCAAGTTTGGCATATTGATCTATTTCCAGCTAATCAGTGGCTTTATCTTTTGTTTAAACAAGGAGAAAATGGTTCCCCTGCAATCGACAAGGATAAATAAGAAGAAAAAGGTCCTCTTGCAATTGACAAGGATAAACTATTGAGGTTTTGCATGCTAATTAGTATGAAATGTCAGGTTGATGATCATATTCTCAGGGAAAGCATACAAATATATAACCTCATTTTTACTGCTGCTGCTTCTCAGAGATGCTGCTGGATTGACATGTTGAACGCTGCTTACAACTTCCTCCTATGACAAAATTTTAGATATGGTATCTAGGAATTCATCAGTTGTTCTTTAGAGTTCATGAATGTTTGCTTGAATTATCTGTGGACCTGTGTTAGACCCTCAGTAGTGTGCACTGTTGAACCAACAGAAACCTTGTTACCATAGGTGTACAGAGATTGCAAATTCCATATTTTAGTTGCTACACTAGATACTGGACTATTTTTTTTTTCAAAAGACAAAGTTTGGATGTGATACACTAATAAAAGGTAGGCTGCATATGAGTACTAATTTGAGGTGTCACATACTGATTACTTAATTCATTCATTTATTTTAAATACTAGTGATGGTTGCCGTGCTCTTTTTAAGTTTGTTCATGTTGGTGGTCTAATAATTGATTAGCCAACTAAATCACTATTCTATCTTCAGCTTCATGATTACTGCTTGCTAACTAGTTTTGGACGGTTTGGTATTCCGAAGGCAGCAGTTTGGCTTGTCTAGAGGGTGAGGTACAGACGTATAGAAAGATTCACTTCGTAATAAGGTAACATATCTATGTTTGCTCCTGTTGGTTGAGTTAGTTTGTTTTATGCACTATTGATTTATGCTAATGTCAGTGAAGTAACAACCTGTGTTCTTTCCTGACAATGTAATGCTTATCTTGATTAATTGAGTGCTAAAAGAAAACAAATAGGTTAACGAGGGGTTGGTGGATTGAATTTTTAACTGAAGATGGATATGGAGTTATGGGCCTTGCTGGAGAGCAGAGTTTGTTCTTGTAGGTTCTACTTCTATGTGCAACAGTGCAAGTATGTCAGTTGGTCACATTTTTACTGAAATAAAAATTTGATGTTATTGTAGCACCAAGATAGTAAGTCAAACTGCTTGGATCAAGACTCAAGAGTCAGATTCCCAGTTTCAGACAAGAAAATGCTCATAATGTCATAATTCACCTATCAGATTTGAACTTCTGACAGGTACATTAGAATGCTGCCTTGGTTGCACACAATCTGATTCTGCAGTGTGTTTAGAATAAATAAAGTATTCCGTTTCATTCGAATGTTGTCAGGTCTCAGGCAAAATGTTGTTGGTTTGACAGGATACGGCAACCTAAAAAACTTGCCCTGAAGAAGCACTTTGTGACTAATGCCTTTTATGTCAGATGTGCATTTGTTAATGTTGATTGTTATTTTACAAATAAAGGAATACAAACTATCCTACCATAATATGTATAAATGAAAACAAAATTGTTGTGAAGCTTATGGATGGAAAAAAAGAATGCTCCAAGTAATGTAAAGAGAAGATAAAACTCAGAACTATGGGGTTAAATATAACACACTCAGTTGTATGCTAAGGGGGAAAGTCATGGTAGAAGCTTGAGACCTAGCCTTGTGGGAGAGGGATAGAGCGAGAAATAACTATGGCAGTGATTCTAAAATTTTCATTGCACCTGATTTCAATACTATATGTGCAAATGGTGGGGAAATGACCATGAATTCTGAGAGTTGGCACATCAAAATTGTAAGTTGAATTCAGAGGGTTGGCACTTCGAAATTATAAGTTGAGTTTCTTTTCACTCATTTTCTCATAACTTGGTTAAAGCTTGAGCATCTTTCATGTTTGTAACTACAAATATTATGGATCTGCTGCATGTGTTCCATCTGATGCACATCAATTGAAAATGTTGTGACATTTCTTTGACATTTAAAACAAAACTATATAGCATTATATCTGTGAGTGGTTCAATGATATTTTCTCAAGGGAACCACGTGCACAGCAAAATCCAAATGACTTATCCATTCTGGTAATCAACTAAACATATCTGGTAAAAGCTTGTCCTTTTTATGCCCCCCGGTTTGCCGCAATAATGCATGGGATAAGTTCCAATTTTTATTGTGAAAGGGACTTCTGTGATGAAAATGAAGTTTACTTGTGAAGCACTTCATATTATGAAATTTCATGGTGGTCATGTTTGTGACCACATTGTTATTAAATTGAGTGCTCAAGCTATCGATGGAGTGAAACACAAAGTAGGAATGGCCTTTGGTTGTGCTCTTTGAAGCTGAATAGATCAATCCTATGTCATTGATATGCGAGAGAGATTGACCCGTAACTACTCTTGGTGACTGATTGATAGAATCATGTCAATGCCAAACGGAGCCTTACTGATAAACTTGTAAAATCATTCAACGTCAGGGTCCAAACAACGACCAAATCAAAGTAACCATTCACATCAAAGTTGTTTGTAAGAAACTTTGGCACACAATCGCTTGTTGTCAACATCCTTACTGCATTGCCTAGCTAAGCATTCATATATTCACAGCGAAACTAACAGAGATATATAATTACATATTTCATGTTGGCCATCCACTTGGAAGTTTGAAATGTGGAGTATCTAGATTTATTCTAGATGAATGCATTCCACAGGAGTAGCTTTCATGATTATAAAAGGTAGATACTGAACTTCTTATCTTCTCATTATTATAGAAGAGAGTAATTTTTATGTATATTATATATGGCATCTCTTTCTATCTGTATGCATTGTGCGTTGGTTGTGTCCTTTCACATTGCTTTTGAACAATCAAGGAAAACGTGGGATATATTTTTTTCACATCTGACTAGTAGCATTAATAGAGAGTGCTTACTTAATATGGATATTAGTAGCAGCATAAGTGATGTATACATATTGTATAATACTTGTAGAAATAATGCAGTAAGTACATTCTTGAAAAAAATGCAATCCAGTACTGCTGGGGGACAGAAGTCAGTCATTTTTTTGTTGTTCAATGACACAAACCTATGGGTAACAGTGAATGTTTTGTGGAATTACGGGAGATTGACTATCTTAGTTGACATCTTAGTTGACATGGATAGTAGGAGGAAAGGAATAAAAGAGTAAAGAAAATACTTACCTAGAATTAATACCTTGAATCAAATTGATCATGGATGAGTGGATGTCTTCAGGCATAGCCAAAATATTTTTTATCATACCTTGAATCAGATTGATAACATTACTATTTTTTTTTGTACTTAGTTCATATCTGCTATCTTTAAAGTTTGTCTCATCATATCTCCCCTGTTTTACTATACCTGTATTGATGCATGCACATTTTACATACAGCTTCTTTGGAATGTTTTCATTGAATATAGTCTGTTGTTGCAATCACTTGGACTTGCAGGAATTTCTCTCTACCTAACATGCATTTAGAATTTTGAACGTTTATGCACCACTAGGATTCCTAGGGAAAATTGAAGGAACATAAGCTCAACTTTTATCTCGAAAGCTTTTTTTTCGATTTTTTGTCAACATTGAAGAAACTTTAGGCATCCACTAGTATTTTCTTGATTGTTGGCAACAATTGCTCTTACTCGTACTAGGCAAAGTTATGTGATGGAAAGCTGCTGCTTTGTTTAAGATGTATAATGATTGTATTTGGCTGACTAAATCCCTATTCTCTTCTTCTAGCAGGGAACAGTTTAATCTGAAGGTTTTTACTGATGCAAATTCCTCGATGCATCAGCACTTGTAGGTAAGACAACATTCTGCTCTCTCACAGTTTCAGTGATACTAATACCCACATGAGTTTTAGTTTTGACACAGATTCTGTAGTTGTTTATCATAGCAAGAAATCGCTTTACTTGCTGGTTGTTTCACTTTTAGGTGTTCTTAGGTAAGAAAAGGCATGCCAGTACGGATCTGTGATGTTTGTTAGACAAGAACACCAGTGCCATGGACATTTGTTAGAGAACGATGTCAATTGGTGCAAAGTGCAAACGAGAAAGCCAATTGCTTGTTCAATTCCTGTCTCCTGTTCTTTTCTTTTGCCCCACTCCATGCTCTCCGCATCCATCCTTGGACAAAGTTTAACCTGCATGTGTACTTTTATCTTTTGGGCAGGGAAAACATATCTGTACCAACCATGACAAGATCAATGGGAGTGACTGAGCAGTAAGCTATCTTCTTCAGCTTCCAGTGCCAGAGACCAGTGGGCATCCACGAGCTTGCTGTTCTTCTATGTGCCAGAGAGTTGGAAATGGTTCCTTTTGTTAAGCAACCCGTCCAACTTATGTACCTTTTTTAGCGCATTGTTTGTAGTGCTTTAGTTTTTGTGTACATGTTTCTGACAGATTACATCTCTTTTTACATGTATATCTACAAGTTCTCTCGCCTTTTACCCCTGTCAGATGTGGAAATTATTTTGGGAAATGTAAAATGTTTCTTAAATTTACCAGGAACCGGGACCAAATTCGAGCATATAAATCGGCCCGAATTGAGCCCATCAGCTTAGGCCTGCAAAGCGAATTGTTTTTTTTCGGCCCAACGCTCCTGGAAACGATAGCAAATTATAAAGAAAGCCCACGTTGGATGGGAAAGCAAACGCTAAAACTCTTCTTTTACAATGGTATTAGTTGTGACCCATAGCTTTCGGTTGAAAATAAATAATTTTTAGAAGAAAGACAAGTGGTGAAAAAAACAAGAGAGAATTGCGTGTGTGAGATAGGAGAGAGAAAAGTGGTATGATACGTCCTTTTGTCACCGTCTTGCCATCCTCTTGCCCCATCAAGTGAGTCAAGTGAGAATAGGATGGGGCTGAAATTTGACCGTGTCAAGTGAGGATCTGTTCTTTTTGGTTGTGGTTTGTGGTTTTTGGGCTGTTTATGCGAGAAATTACAGAGTAACAGAAACTCACGTGTGGTTTTTACCGATATAAATGAAGTCGGTACAGTATGTACTACAATTAACTAGTAGACCCTATCTTAAAAAGATACTTTATTTAAAAGTTAGTTACTGTAGAAACTCAAAAAACAGCTTTTAGAAGCCGAAAAGAACACAGCCTGAGTCTTGCTTGCTCTAGGTTTAGCGTGCTTCGTTATATTCTATTCCTTTTTTGAGAAAAAAAATTGGCATATTGCAACTTTTGGTTGCAGCTAGTCGAGAATTAAAATTGCTATATCAGCCCTTAATCTTTGAAGGACAGTTGGGAGATATTAGAGGCTAAATGGGGGTTGATTCAGTCATATGGCCGTTGTGGTCTCATGCTTTGCTTGAGGCGGTAGATGTATCATTGGGGTTGGGGATGGTGACTAGAAGGTGAAAGGAAAAAAAATGGGAGAAGGATAAGTGAAATTACGTGGTGCTGCACTCTGCTAATTGATTGTAATGCCAATGCCAAGCATCATTCTACCCTCCTTGCTCTCCTCTCTCTCAGGGAAGAAAATTACGAATCTAAGGAGAGATGCGCTTGATTGCTTCCATAGAGTGTTAATGAGTACCTGCTAGAAATATGTTATGCTGGTTTTCCCCTACCTTGCGAGGCCAGGCCATTGCAACTAGAGGTGGAAAAAAAGTTCGTTAGTAGGGTTCATTGGCTCGATTTAAAATTGTTTCAATTATACTTATTAATTGGTTAAACATTAAAATGAGTTGATTTCAAATGAATTTGAATTTTGCTTTAGCTCGGCTCAGCTCGTTAGCTCGTTTTTAAAAATACTTTCAAATTATACGTAAAATAATATTAAATCAAACTATATCAATTTTAGAAAAAAAAACTCGATAAGACAAGGAGTTAAACTTGATTTCCACCCCTAATTGCAACACCATACAATCATAGTTCTGCTGTAGGTACTGGCTGTCGGTTGGATTCTGCCTCCACCAGCAATGCTAGCTATGGCCCGGAATTCATCCGATGACCGGGCGCCCCTTGGATCTTGAGGGCGTCAGGATTGTTGATGATTCCAATGCTCCCGAAGGTGATGCTGAAGAACCTGCATTGGAGGCGTGATAAGTTTTCTGCTTGGCATATGGAGCGGTGCTGCAAGAAGAAATAACCTGTTTGCTGTGCTTCTGATAAGATTATGAGTACGTACTGTACAATATGGCAACATTTTAGTCATGTAACCGAAGACTCTAGATAAGAAAGACAAGTCACATATTTTTGATCGTATTGATCACATATTATTATTATTATTATTATTATTATTATTATTATTATTATTATTTGAGTACTATTATTTACATAAAAATAATTTAGAATAACACAATAAATAGTTAGATCCAATCACTGAAAAGCTCAGTCATACTCTTGTAAGTCATACTAGTTGCGGAAACGCGGCGCCACACTGCGCTAGCTACCATGTGGACCGAAGCAAAAGAGCCGATAATTCGTGGGGTTTTTCTGAAAAAATTAAGCGGCCGAATCTATTCAAGGACCTGTACGTGGTTTCAAAAAAGTCAGTGATTTTTTTGCAAAGGAGATGACGTGGAGGGCCTCCTAGGGGCGAATCCCCTGGGGTGTAATATACGAAGTATTCACCTTGACAGCCATAAGTGTTTTATAATATGAAATCACCTTATTAGTAATTAGTAGGTAGGTTAAGAAAATGAAATGCTTTACAAATACTGTTATGGATTATCCGGCCTAGTGCCAGCAGACTTTGAAATGAAGCTGAATAATAAGGACTTTTAATGGGCGACCACTATATAGTTAGAGCTCATGACCTCACCTAAGATCGAGTATCTGGTTTGGATATGGTGGTGTGCTGATGTGCACATGGTATGTGAATGATAGCCTCATTTTTAACAAATAAGGACTGGACCATTGTGTCAAGTAAAGAACACAGATCTCGCTCAACAACAAATTTGACTTGTCAACCTGGTCTCGTATACTGCTCGATCCGATCGAATATCTACATGGGAGAAACGGTACACCAGATTTCCAGGATAGGCCGCGAGAAGGGGTGAGGATGGAAGTTAGGCTAGTTATACCACTTGCCATTCTTCACAACGGTAGGTCCACTCAACGTCAGGCTGCGATTTCTGCACTGACCAGTGGATACCTGATAAATGTTGAATGGTCCTTAGCCTACCGGGTAGGAGATAGAACGGGAAGAGCAATAAATGGCCTTGTTATCTCAACTCAGTCGTACACTATCATGTTGCGTGTCTATTGTATAATATTGTGAGTTTGGTATATATTGTGGGTAAAGCTAGGTAACTCTGTAGAGTATAATATATGGTATTTGAATACATCATGTTCCTGGTCAATGGAGTTGTGTTTCTTGGGTGATTCCGATAGCAATGTATAAGTAGAATTTAGATGATTTCAATGTGAAAATTGCGGATGACAAATCCCCTTGTTAATTAAATAATGTCTTACTGTTTTAAGTGCAAAGTTCTTTATTAGCAAATTTGCATATAATCTTATCATATTACAACCCGTGACTTTATACATTGAACATATTATATGGTAGTTAAATAGCTTTTTTATGTAGCTTGTTGAGTATCTAATGTACTTAAACTTGCTTATTTTCATCGTAACAAACGTCTAAAGAAGGAAGGATGCATCAGAACCTTACAATGTCGCTAGTCGCAGCTTGATTACGCAACACAAGCAACTTTTTGATAAAAACAACACTTCGAATCATTCTTGTCGAGAGATTGAAAAGAGATGCTAATCATGCTATCACCTGTCGGCGCTTGATCCGAACCTTGGAATTTCAATCGGACGGTTCAAAGCGCGCAGTCACCTGCGGCAGTTGCAGACTTGCACTAACAAACTGCAGCGGTCAGCGGATTTTCTCTGAGCACCAGTAGGGTTTTGGCTCAACCGTCCGACCCCATGGAAATCTCCCCCACCCCCGCCGGCGCCGGCAGCGCCGCAACAGCGGCAGCCGCAGCTCCCGCCTCCTCCTCCTCGACCCCGTCCCCCTCCGCCAAGCGCCCCGCCACCACGCTCCGCCTCCTCTGCCCCTCCAACCGCGCCGCCGCCCTCCGCCCCGCGCGCGACCTCCACGTGGACCAGCCCCCGGTGGGGGACGAGGCCGTGCTCTCCATCTCGGGGCCAGATGCCCCCGCTGCGGTCGTGAGGGCGTGGGAGCGGGTGGTGGGCCACAGGGTCGGGGGCGATGAGACCGGGGAGGGGGAGGAGGAGAGGGAGGTGGCCGGCGTGGTGGGCTGCCGGATGCTGGCGGCCGGCGGGCAGGTGGGGTGCGTGCTGGGGAAGGGCGGGAAGACGGTGGAGCGGATGCGGCAGGAGAGCGGCGCCCAGATCAGGGTGTTCCGGAACAGGGAACAGGTGCCCCCCTGCGCCCTGCTGGGGGACGAGCTCATCCATGTACGCATCTTAACTGTCTCGGCCTTCCTGGATGCAAAAATCAGAGCTCTGATGTTGCTTGGTAGTTGGTGGATAATCCATCAGATTTTCTCAGCGTAGTGAGCTAAAAACATAGAGTGAGACATAGTATCGTAAATGCGCTCGTGTGCCTGAGTTGCAGTGAGCTTGCTCAAAATATTGATACTTTCCTGTAAATCGGAATGTGAGCTCAGGTTTGTGAGTTGCAATATGATAAAATGTTGGAAGACATTAGTGTGGTAGCAGTATAGCACGATGATTTGAAAGTAGATAGCAGGTTAAGTGTCAGCCTGGTAAGTTATTCTTTTGAAAGATCAGCCTCGTAAGTTATTCATGGTTATGTTACAGGTCCTGGTTTTCTTGCTGTTGAAATGCATCTGCACATATGAACAAATGAGTTCCAAATGAGCTAATCTTGCCTGGTTTGTACTTGGCTCTAAGGTTATTCAGTACTTGGACACATCAAGTGAGCTCATTGATACGAGTTGTTAGCAACACTGCTTTATTGATTATGAGTTGTTGTTAAAGTATTGAAAAGTCAGTTGTTTTCGTTGCAGAGATGCTGAATGCATTACGATTGAATCCCACCCCTCTGATTATGAAATTTGAGGCAAGCATAGTGTTGCACTTCTAAAGATACTTATGTGGATGCGATAGTGCTTGGAGTTTTACTAGCTTTACCTGTTGTTATATTTCACTGCTGATGGCTTTTTTAGTTTGGTGTGTGGTCAAGATTTACTGTCATAAGGCATGTTTAATCTTTAACTTTTATATTTAATCTTTTAAATTTAGGTCATTCTAACATGATAACTTTTTTCTGTTAGATAAGTGGGAGCTTTTCTGCTGTAAGGAAATCACTTTTACTAGTTTCAACCTGCCTCCAAGATAATCCTAGGCCAGACACAAGCAACATTCCGACTGGAAGATCATTTGGGCCTCCAGGCAGTGGAGTTGGTTGTCCACCTAGTGTCGATACTCATTCTCAGAGAAGCTATTTACCACCACATATGCCTGATTATCATGGAAGGAATTATCCAAGCAATGTTGCTGCATCCAGCCCTAGATTCTTTGTCGAACAAGAGATAATGTTCAGGATGATATGTTTAAATGACATGGTGGGAAGTATAATTGGAAAAGGTGGTGCCACTATCCATGCATTACAGAGTGAAACTGGTGCTTCAATTAAGGTTATAGACCCTGTTGCTGATTCAGATGAACGTGTAATTGTGATATCTGCGCGTGAGGTGCATCTCTGGGCCTAAAAAGAATTGCTCCTGTTTCCTTTTAAGTGATGAAAAATCCTAATTTTCCTGTGATTTTTTTGTCTAATTTATGATATGGATCCGCATCTCTATGCACAACTAGCATGCCATGTCAGTATAACTAGTTGATTGCTGCCTCTATCCTGCCAACATTGATAAGGAAATGGGGATTAACTTTGTCCTAATATATTTCTGTTTTACGGAATATAGTTTGATGGATGCAATATTTTTTGGCGCAGAATTCTGATATGATGCATTCTCCAGCTCAGGATGCAGTGCTTCGGGTGCATTCTATAATCTCAGAGCCTTCTATGGATAAAAGTTCTGCTGTACCTGCAAGGCTTCTTGTTCCATCACAGCATATTGGGTGCCTGCTAGGAAAAGGTGGATCCATTATTGCAGAGATGAGAAAGGTAACAGGAGCTGGCATCCGGATTTTCGGGAATGAACAAATTCCAAGATGTGCACAACGAAATGATGAGCTGGTTCAGGTATATCACAGCTCTAATAATCAACCGCTCCAGTTTTTGTTCTCATGTATGTTTTGATTTTTCAGTATTAATGTCGTAGTTTGTGTATACCAAGTGGTCTCCAAGTTTACATGACCTTTTGAAAGTTTCATCAATATGCATGGACGCTACTAGGTCCACCTGGTGAAAGGGTGATTTTTGTTTTGGATCTAGTCTTGTAGGAAAAATACAAAATTGGATACTGAAGATTGTTGGTGTCAAATGCCAAACAACTCTGACATGATAGATTGTCTATTCTGCTATGTTTTCCTTCAAGGTGTTGAAGGTTCAGTGTTGAGGTGAACTTGATTTACTAGCAATGAGTCTCACAGCTAAGAATTTAAGGTGTTCAGAGTGATCATCTGTAGTATGATTGGGAAATAACAGTGGGTGTACTTTTTTTTAAACAATAAGACCTGGACGATTATCCCTACCCTAGTCCCATGTTTTCGTTTTCCAAATCTCTCCCCTCCGCATAACACTTCTGTCTACTCTGCGTGGTTAGCAAGCGTTTCCGAATCATCTCTACCTTCTCATCAGCCTCCTGGACAAGATCCGGACCGAGTAACTTCTTCTCTCCGACGGGTGATCTACACTTCCGCCCGTACGTAGTATAAGTTGGATTAGAAAAAGGTCTTGTGTTGGATACTCAGAACTTGTTTTTGAGGGAAAAAAGGTTCAAAGTGAACTAAAGAATGCATTTTTCCCAATAAAGCAAACTGCAGAACATCTTTATTGTGTGAAGTTTAATAAAACAGCAATGTTTGCTTTGTTGCATATGTTGTAACTATGCTGTAAGCGTGTAACTCTACCGTGGTAATTTTTAACAACCTATTTTGTGCCACCAGTGATTCATTTGGAAATGCTTCACAGTTAAACATTATCTGAATTAGTCAGTTCTTTCAAGTTGTTTCCCTTGGATTTTCCTTTTAAGAAAATGTACTTGATTATGCATAGTTGTGTTTGCCTATTTTGATCTCATACTAAAAAAAAGAGTTCACTTAAGGAGAATTGTTGAGCAGATGCAATTATTGTAACTTCTGGAGCTCTTTTTGCAGGTCACTGGTAGCTTCCAATCCATTCAGGATGCATTGCTTCATATCACTGGAAGGATTAGGGATGTCATCATTCCCCCAAAGCCACATCCCGGTGGAGTCATGCCTCCATATACACCTGTTGGGAACACCCCTCATCACCAATCAAGACAAGAACCACCTCCACCACATCCCAGTGGAGGCATGCCTCCATATCCTATGCATCCTTTCAGAGCTAATCTTCGTATGGGTCCTTTTGACACGGCAGATCATCGGCCACCTGGCCCACCTCAGTCGCATTCAATGGAACATCTGGGTGCTGATAGGATGTCCTACTCATATCGTTGTGAACAAGGAGGTCATCGGCCTTTTCTGGACCAGCCATCACCGAGAACCTGGGCTCCTGAGGTAAGTGAAAGACCGAATATGGCAACAGAGAGGGGTGAATGATGTCAATTCATAATTTTCCTCCAAGTATTCAAGATTCTATTCTCAGACACCTACAGAGGTATAGAACATAGAATTCTCAGGTAAAAATCAAACCAACTAGCTCAAGTCAACAAAACTTAGAACCTAACCCTTCTCGGCGGTCTGACCGGCCCGGGCTGTCTGACCGCAAGTATAAGGGCGGTCTGACCGTTGCTACAGTAAAATCAGGGTAATGAATAGTGTTTTCAGCCCGGTTTCAAAAACAAAAACCGAGAGAACTTTTGATCCATAGATCCAAATGATATGAAACTTTATAGGAATCTACTCTAGGATATCAAGAACTTATTCCAACAAATGATCATCAAAATCATGGTCAAAGTTGTAACCTTTTTCAGTTTGTTGGAAGGTTGCATCAAAACCGAGCCAAAACCCCAAACAGGGAATACAACTTGCTCATGGGTAGATGATGATGAAGATGACTCTAGTTGTATTTCTACATATCACAGCAAGTTAGATCACCACAGAAGCCAAACCAAACACGCTCGAATCAAGAGATGGACCAAAGAGGCCAAAGTCAAGCAAAACTGAGTTTTCTTGTGAATCTTGCTATCAAAGTGTCTAGATGCGTGGAGATGTATTTCCAAGAATTATCTCCATCTCTTACACGTCCTTGGCACAACAAGATCATAAGAAGGAAAGAGGACATATGAAAACCAACCAAAAGTTAAGTACATCAATAAAAAATAAGAGGAACTCAAGAATTGCATAACGATTGATGTATTGTTTACTTGAGAAGGTAGGTTTTACAGCCACTCCACCTTGGAGGACAAAGAACACACAATGCACTCACTCTCAAATCCCTAGAGATGAGAGCACATTAGATGGGTTGGATGGTTAAACTTACATGTCTCTATCCTAACCCCCTTTTATAGGTGGGCAACTAGCCACCTACACCCCTTAATGGATCCTATCACTATTACAATGGGGGAACCCGTTAACCATACACACACGGGTTTTACTCTCACAAGTTCACTTATGCACTTTTTCAAAGCGTGTAAGTGTGCATCCGCTAAATCCTTAGCCTTGATCCAATCAGCTCCGCCATGACCTAAACTGCTCTCCAACGCATCACCTATACGTCGCGGTTTTGATCCAAGATGATTTCCGGTATTTTGGTCAAACTATCAAAATATCTTTCCTTAACTCGGTCATCATCAATCACTGCAAGCAATTGCCATGCTTGCAACGTGTAGGTGTGCCACTTGCCTGTCACGTGAGTCTCTCCCGTTCCGGTTATACCGAACCACGACTCACCTGCCCCGTGCAAGCTACATGGCGCCATCCCGCCGTTTGAACTTGTCTTCAACATTTTCCGCCTTTCTCGTGCCATGGTTGAGCTCACAGTCTCATCCGGCATTCTCGATCGTTCTGGGTCTCAACTCCTCCATAAGCCTAGCCCCGATTCTCGCCGTTGACCACGGTTGACTCTAAGCGACCCTGCACATTCAAAGACAAAGAAATCATTTCTAGGCACAAGTTCTTCACATATTGACCTACATTAGTCAAGACATGCATCATGCAATCTTAATCTATTAACACAGGTCATCCTAACTCAATCCATGACTCAATTCCCCAAACCCTTGTTTTTTTGGAAAGATCGAAAGTACCACGCCTAACACGTCGGTACTTCCGCAATGTGGAACTACCACCTCCTAAAACGGTACTTCCGCATGCTGAAAACCTCACCTGGGGCTCTCTGGAAAACATATCGCAACTCAACCTGGTACTTCCGCCAAGCGGTACTTCTGCACTTATAACTGCGGTACTTCCGCCAAATAGAACTACCGCACTTATACCTACGGTACTTTCGATTTTCTTGACACTTCCAGAAGACAGCCCAAATCAAATGCAATCTTTGCAAAACCATTTCATCACTCTATAAAATTTGCAATAGTTCATCACAACAGTATGCTGGACTTTCTCGCATGGTACTTCAATCTCCCCCTTGGTGAACCCATTGACAATTCTTGAAAAATGTAAAATGGAGGTGGTTTTAGAAAGAGACAGGGATTTTGCAAAGAGAGCTCCAAACGGTCAAATGAAGATCGCGAAGAATTGAAGATGACCATTTGAATCAGAAATGGATAGAAATTGCTGAAAATGACAGTTTTGCACAAAAATTTCATATCCACCCAAAAGTGTTGGGAAATTCCACTCTAGGTCCATATGAAAGAGCAATTGCTTGATTTGACCTTAGTCATGGTGAGATGTGATAGAAAATCACAGCAACACAATAAAACTATAAAAATCGAGATTTTGCACAAAAACACAAAATCACGTTCTAGATGTGCATTTTTACCTATCTTTCTCCCCTTTGACAAAGAAATCATCAAGATGCATGAAAAATATAGGGCATGAATGAAATGTAGTAGCTGCAATTTATTCATTTTAAGCATTAGGAGCCATGAAGATTATCTAAAGCGACTTTCCAAGTACTACACTAAGCCATAAAAAGTGAAAGTGCTATTTAGATCATGTCAAAACATATATAGCCAAGCTCAAGCCAAATAAGCAATAATTCTGAAATTAAGTGGATTTTTAGCATGTTAATTTATTCAGAAATGAGCCAAGCCATGTCAACAGATTAAATGGAGCCAAGAAGCTACATTAGTCACAATTTCTTCACAACTTAACCTATATTAATCAAGGCATGCATCATGCAAACTTAATCTATTGATCTAGGTCATCCCAACTCAATCCATGACTCAATTTCTCAAACCCCTGTTTTTCTGGAAAGATTGGAAGTACCACGCCTAACACACTGGTACTTTTGCACGCTGAAAACCTCACCTGGGGCTCTTTGGGAAAAACATACCGCAACTCAACCCGGTACTTCTGCCAAGCGGTAGTTCTATACTTATACCTGCGGTACTTCCGCCAAACGGAACTACCGCACTTATACCTGCGGTAATTCTGATTTTCCTGACACTTCCAAAAGACAGTCTAAATCAAATGCAATCTTTACAAAACCATTTCAACACTCCACAAAACTTGCAATTGTTCATCACAACAGTATCCTGGACGTTCTCACATGGTCCTTCAGTAAGTACAAGGGGAGTGCTATTTGAAATTAAGCTTAAGTTCTTAGGCATATTTGTGCGTAGTGTGCACATAGGGCTCTTTTAAGAACTTCCACTGATAGGCGGGCCCCATTGACAGGTGCAATTTAGGAGGGCCTGCCGCCAGATTTTTGCAAAAAAAAGTAATGGGTCATTCGTATGCACATCACATTTCTTGCTTATTAGGCACCGTACTGGTTAAAAATGGCTAAGAATCAAGTCCCTCATCCTGTGCAGGTACCAAATAATGAAGCTCCAAGAAACATGCCTGACATGGTACCACCTATGGATTTCAGAAAGGGAGCAGTGGCAAGGTAAGTTAAATGCCAAGTGCTTGATTCAACTTTTTTTTTTTTTGCTTTTTGTATTTAATCCTTACACTTCTTGCTAAAAAAACTAGGATTTCTCATTCAGATGAAATATTTTAGGTCCTAAAGACTTTGAAAAATCCATGTATGTGAACCTATGTGCAAAGTTTGCTCTATTCATATTGGCTTCTAAAAGCTGCTTTTCTATAGTAAATAATTGTTCTGTAGTATCTAACTTTCAAACGGAGTGTCTTTTTAAAGCGGAGTCTACTAGTCAATTGTAGTATATATTGCAATGACTTCATTTATATCGGCTAACATCGCACGCGTGTGTATTTCTCTCTACAAGTTTCTCTACAAACTATACTATTCATAATCTAAAGCCAAAAGCCTATATGAATGGGCCCTTAAAGCCATAGATAACTCTGTAACAGTGTCATCCTTCAACACATTTTTAAAAACTGAGGCAAAATCTCCTTTTTTTTTAAAAAAAAAGGTCATTCCATTGTTCTGACTTGTGCTCATCAACAGTGAAAACCATGTGGCTACACCAACAAGTACAACAACTGAAGTTGTTATTCCTTGCAAGTATATAGGTTTTATTTGTGGAACCAATGGCAGTGACCTTGCCGAGATAAAAAAGGTACTTGCTCTCTTCTTTATTATTTATCTAACGATCCAATTTACCTATACTTTGTCCCTTGTTGCCTTGTGCACATCAAGGGATCAAGGATGCACATATGTTTTCATCCGAATTGATGTTGATGGTCTTATGCATTGTTGGTCGCGTTCCTGGTCCTAGAACTTTCTTGATCCGTGTTGTTGTAAATAAGGTTGGTCTTGGATATTGAAATGTTGAAATTTGACTATTGAGGTCAGATTTCTACATCGTCATGAATTTAGGATCTTCGTGTAGTTAGGCACTTTAGTTGACTATCCATGCAAATGATCCTCACCACCAAACTAAGAAAGTTACATGAGGAAGCAAGTTTCGACAAACTTTTATGCATTAGAAGGTGTTTCAAAAGTGATGCACACAATAAGAATTTGCAACATTATCACATGAGTCCTCAACTACTTAACTAGTTAACCTATGGATTCATAAAACAAAAGTGTGTTAATCGCATTGGTTGTCAACACAAACAACTTCACTTTTGGATAAAATGTAATATTCCACCTGTGATTTTTGGGGTTAGCTTCTCGGATGTTGATATTTTAGATGCACGTGCTCTTGGTATCAAATGTACTAAATGGCTTGATTCACTCAGAGTTGACAATGTATTGGTGATAACCGATTTGTTCGGTGAAGGAAAATTAGTTGTCCGACTTCAACGGAGGGTGATGTCATGTCACCTGTGATATGTACTATTTAGTGAGTTATTGAGATTAGGTAATCATTGTTCGGTGAAGGTTCGGACGTCTATCGATGCATTCCTTAAGGTTAAACAGCTTGAGTAATAGAATAGTAGATGGTTGGATTGTGTTGATATTTTATCTTAGCCATGTTTTCCTCCGTTGATACGATTGCTCCTATTTATCTTGGTTGTTTGAGATGATTATAATTTATACATGCTTACTAGTAGCTTTATAATGATTCTCGGATGATGGATAATGGTATGGTATATGATATGTTTATTTAATGTTGACATGTTGATAAATAATGGTTAATGAAACATGACAATGTTGATATGCTTAAGAAGTAATGCTACATTATGTGTATACGTATTATGAAAAGTGAAGGACCATGTGAGAGGATACTAGATATATTATAATGAATCATGACAATATGGAGAGTTGAAAATTTGGGATTTGCTACTTGAGGCAAATGCATGTCTACAATAAAAAGAATTGCCTCCGTAGTCTGACCATGCATAATTGTGAGTCTGTGATGAGGACAGTAATTGCTCACAACTTTGGAGTTCCTGATTGGCCATGCATTGCAATTAATGAGATATTTCTGCTTGTTTTTGAGTCAAATGAGAATCTTGCTCACATGGTCTCATGAGTTGCATTGATATGGTTGGTGGTATGAACTAGTAAAGAATTAATCTTTGAAATTTTGTCAAGTCAACTGTGGACATGCAATGAGTACACGAAATGCTACTATGTGCATTGATGAGGCCCGTTGTTAGCATTGTTTAATCGGATGCCATGCGGCGGTAGTCAAATCGCTCGGTGAATCCGGTTTGATCGAATGGTACCAACGGTTGACCTCGACACAGAGGCTTGAGTCGTGAAATAGGTTTTGGTGACTAAACTCAGTGATATTATGTTAGTATGGGATAATATATTACTATCAACGTTAAGTCAATTATGAATAACTGATGCTGCAAATGATTTTTATCTTTGGATGTTAAGCGTTGTTTGTAGTCAACCGTGCCTGTGCAATAGAGGATTGGGCTACACTCATGAGGATCGAGGCCTAGAATGATTGAGGATACGATGAGGCGTGAGCTCATGCATGACACAAGAAAAGTGAGAAATATCAAGGGAAGTTCGAATGACGGGTATTGCACCATGTGTCTTGGTCGTCCAAGTGAGGTGTGGTTGTGAAACTAAACGGGAAAGACTTGCCATGGCAGTTCAAGTCAGTTGGTACACTTACACATGGCAAGCATAGCGATTGCTTGCAATAAAGGAGATGGCGGTCAAGAAAGAGTATTTTGGTAGTTTGACCAAAAAACCTGACAGCAATTTGAAGTACAAACTGATGTGTGAGTGGCACTTGGGAAGGTGGTTTAGGTCATGCTGTGGTTTGATCAAGATGGATCAAAACTAAGGATTTAGCATTTAAGCTTATATGCTTTGAAAACGTGCATAAGTGTGATGTTGAGTTAAAACCCGTATGTGTAACGGTTTTCTATTGTGCTAAGTGGATAGTATCCACTAATAGTTAAATGTAGTTGCTAGCCCATCTATTTAAGAGGTTGCGATGGAGACTGTGTTTATCCATCTAACCTACCTCTCTATGGTTTCTTGTTAGAGTTAGGGTTTTGAGTGTTTGGTATGCTCTCCTGTCTTCAAGGTGAAATGGTGAAACTATTCTCCTCAATGGCAATATAATCAATATTTGATCATTTCTATGGCGATATCTTTTTGATTGATTCACTTTTGATTTGGTTGGATTTTCCTTTTCTCTCACCCTTTCTTGATCTTGTTATGCCAATAATGTATAAGAGATGGATATAACCTCCGAAATCATTCTTCACCCATCCAGCACTTTGGTAGTAGGTCTCAAGAACCTCCGCCGCCGCCACGCTTCGCTAGCTGGGCGTGCTCGGCCGCCGACGCAATGCTTCGCCGGTGGCATCGCGCGCCTCGACATCAAGCGGCCGTCGCCAAGCTAGGTCCTTTCCCACGCGCGCGACCGGTCCATCGCAGCCTCGCCACGGGGACGGACACGTGCAAGGTAGCCCAACGCGAGCGCCACCTTCACCGCCAACGAGTGGGGCGGGCGTCGGGGTCACCGCGCCGGCCGCCGGAACTTCTGCGTCGAGCGAGAATAGAACGGGATGGAAACGGAGAAAGCAGGGCAAGGCGGTGAGATGGACTTGCCATTGGATTGGTTGTTCTTGATTCCTTTTCTTTAAGGCTTGGTTAAGTAGAGAAATTGCAAAAGAATTCTTGCGATCAGGACGTGACACGTAGAGAAATGTGCGAGCATTTCAGTCACAAAATGCATCTTCCATTGAATTATTTTTAGAGCCATTTCTACCATAACTGGTGAGCTGACATAAGTTGACGAAGCATATCATAACATGGTACACGAAAGATGGAACACTCTTTTCACATGCCTAATCTTATGTTCTTCTTGTAGCACATTGTAATTATGTGCTGCTCTCTGTTTGTTACCTTCCAAACAACAGTAACCGACACATGCTAAAGTTTCTCACAACAAAACCTGAGCTAGCATATAACAAAAGTACCTACATATGTACCCAAAACATGGCCAAGCAGCTCACCTGAGTTGATCTTATTAATGACAGCAAAAACAGTACTAGCAGTAGCATGAGTAGGCAAGATGGCTCTTCTTGGAGACATATGTGGAGATGAAGTCTGAAGCCTGAGCTGAAGTGCCCAACACCGGAGCAGGAACAAGGATTTGCGTCAGGCCTGATGCGATCCTCTTACCGGTGACTTGTCCGTAGAACAAGCCGGCGATTGCAGGGACGAACACGTCGCTCTGTGAACAGATTTCAAGGTCCAGGGCTCTTGCTAGGTCTGAATTGCCAGATTTCAAGAATTCACCTTTCTTCTCAGATGGCATTATGTTGTCCTGCATGAAAACAAAATGCAGGTTAAGAATTCTGCTACTCGTTTTACCTACAACACACGGTTGTGCGCTACAAGTTGGAGAAACAAAGGCAATAATCAAACTATGTCAATCACCTGAACTTTGTGTGCGTTCTCCTATGCAATACAAGCATAGGTTTTATGAAAGCTAATATATGGTGGCAACAAGAGAATGTCTTTCACAGTGTAGCACTCAGGAAGAATTGTTTGGGAGCAAACAGAATATGATGCACATTAATCAAATGGTGAATGAGTTACTTGCCTTGGTATAAGTGTTTGGAAATGCTTCCTTCAGAGTATTCAGACCTTTGTGCCACCACGTCTCTGTCAAATAGATGGTTGTATTAGCAGAGAAGCCAACCTTCCTCAGGAAATCCATAACCTCCTGAGGGTTATAACAGCCTTTTCTTCTTGCACCGCCACTTGTTTTGCAGATCTTCTTTCCTAGCAAGTCAGTCTGCATATCGACAGCCAAGACCTTCCCATCTGATTTCTTGCTTAGTTCTTTAAGCCTGTCTAACATCTGTTTCGCCACTTCTGAAAATTCTGGTTTCAATTCGAGGCCACTGAACATTGCAAGGCAAGCAGTCGAATCCAAGTCCTTGTTATTCGTCCCCTTTGGTTTTAAACTTACTGAAGAGAAAATAATCGCAAGTCGTAAGTAATTATTTGTTTGGAAGATGGGCTGAATGGTTTCTATGATGAAGTCTTCGGTCACCCGGTTCGGTACTCTAATAACTGCTGGCTTCTTAGCACTAAATTCATCAGGGAGTTCATGTACTACTTTGACAACACCATCCAGGCTCCTCATGAATTTCTGCACATCGTACATGTCTTGGAATTTTCTGATCATGCAATTTATACCATTAGTGGAGAATTGAGATGACAAAAATCATCAGCATTTATAAAACAAATGTCCAATGGTTTTGTGGAATTCATTATTTTTATTTGCAAAACTGAATGTAACCTCATTTAGGCTAAAGTGGATATGAATGTTTATCCATTTAAAAACAATTCAACATTTTAATATATTTGCATATAAAACAAATGTCCAATGGCTTATGGATTTTGGATTAAAATTTTAAATTCTGACTGTTCACAAGGTAGAGTACGGAGAGAGATACTCGCTTATGATTTTGGTCGATATAGATAAATTTAGTATAGTATTTACTATAATCGACTTTTAGACGCCGTATTGAAAAGACACATCGTTTAAAAGCTAGCTACTATAGCATAGGCCAAAAGCTATAAGCCATAACCTCAAAAGAACCTAGCCCTTATCTTACGAGACTGTTGATCTTCATTTGTATATACACCCAGATTCTTTGGCTAAAATTGCTTAGATGCTCATGTAGTGAAACACAAGTTTTCAGCCAGCAGGTGTCTGCAGTGATCGGGCCTCTTCTTTTCAGGTTTTAAAAACTGTTTTTCAGCTTTTCTAAGTAACTAACTTTCAAACAGAGTATCTTTTCAAGGTGGGGTCTACAAGTTGATAGTAGTACACATTATAGCAACTTCATTTATATCGGCTAAAACTGTACGCGAGTTTCAGTTACTCCGTACTCTCTCTCACGAACAGCTCAAAACCTATAAGCCATAGTCATAAGCCAAAGCTAAAAAGAACATGCCCGATCATGGAACTGACTAAAATTGTCTCCTTTTTCCAGTAAACATACCGCCTCTTTCCTAATTCATTTCCCCTGATTTCCGGAAGTACAAGTGTTGCACCCAGGTACCTTGCGATAACTACAGCATCAGAAATCTACAAACAAAAGCCGAGAATTAAAACCACAAGATTATTTTTGTTTACAAAGTCATGTGGACAAGTTCCAACTTCCAAGTTGCTGGCATACCTGTGAGATATGGTATTCAGGACTAATAGTCAATGAGAATGTAACAAAACCGTTAGACTGCTGAGACTCTGCAGAAATCATAAGTGTGACTGTGTGAGTAACCAAACTACTACTAATCAGCAAGAGATACGGATGTAAAGAACTTCTCAAATTAAGAATGTATTTTTACTTGGACTTGGTTTGGTCCAGCAGGGTTTAATCTCCTCATTAGCCTCATTTAGGAGCTCCACTCCAACACTATTGACCTTGGTCATTTCAGAATTGTCTGCAACCTTCATTGCATTGAATTCTGCACCTGTTGCCTCCAAGTTCAGCTGTTGATGTTCAAATTGGGAGCAATTAGATCAGTTGAAAAAAATAGCTTTTTTACATCATCGTAAACTCGGAGTGTTGTCAATTGACTCACAGCAGAGCCTTCAACAAGTAAAAGACCGGAATCCAGTAACCTCTGGTCCATCAATAACAGGTTAGTTATTGGAACCATGTGATAACTCAGCGGTTTACCGGGCGAGAGGCAGCAGGTTAGCCAGAGACAGAGAGTTAGATCACGTTCTAAAATGTGGTTAAAGATAGTGATTCCTGTCTAAAGAAATTAAAAATGATGATTTTTCTCCTTCCTTTTAATCTTTGCAATTGATACTTTCTTTTTCACTGAACGGCCCCCACCGACCTTTTCTTTTGGGAAGCTCGTAATTTATTCCTCACAGACACCCGAGCTTCTGTTCTTTTTTGAATCCAAAGCTAATGACTATTGGTGCAATGTGCTGATTAAATGGAATTGAATAATAAAACCCTAGTTAAGCCCTTAAAGTCAAGGTCACACACACACACAACTTCAAGATCCCCTCCTCCAGTAGATCCACAAATCACTTGATAGTTTTGGCAAGAAGTACAAGAAAACAAAATCTCTATCCTAATCGCACTCCACACTCCACAAATCAGTCAAAACCAGAGACCGACAAGCAAATCATTCGTGCCAAGCAGGATTCTCTCAACTAAAGAAAGCAGAAACGAGTGATTGATTGTCACAAAGAGAACTTGGCACACAACCAAATCAAGAATCAAGGACACGACAGTATCACAACATCTTGTAGACCAAGAACATGGAGAACAAGGTAGAGAGGAGGAGACGTATTTGCTAAGAACCTCTGAGCCTGAGGAGAAGTGGTCGTGCTTGATCATGTTGCCGAGCATGACGAACATGGAGAGGGTGAGGAAGCCCGCCACCACCTGCCGGGGGTCCACCGCCATTGGAGTATTGGACCAAGACCAACCCAACTGAGCCGAGCGAGCGAGCCGACGGCGAGCAAGAAGACGAAGAAGCGGAAGCAGGGGAACCACCGACAGAGGCGCACACAGAGACCAGAGAGAGTAGAGGGACACTCCCTTCACGACGCACGAGGAGAGTGCCGGCTTGCCGCTATAAATAACAGGGAGTGCAGTCAGCAGTCGTACAGTCGTACTGCCGCGGGCGCAGTCAGTGCGGCCGGGTTTTACTGCCGAGTTTGTCATTCAGGCTAGGTGGTAAGGAAGTATATGACTATACGGTAGTACAATCCTCTGTCCTCTCATGTTCTGCAGAAAATGGGTAGCCATTTAGACCATGTTTGTGCCAGGGAGATTATTGAGTAGTAATTATCTGATTGAACAAATGAATCCTACAGTAGTTATATTAAAGAATGAGAGTTATTAGTGGACTTATATGCGTGTATGACATAGAGTTGGATATTCGTAGAAAATTGTTCAATCTTAGATGGAACCAAAGTCATTTTTGGTATTATTTCGCATAATATTTACAAAAAATAGCAGTATGGCAATCGTATTGACAAAAATATCATTTTAACTGTCTGGAGGCCGAGGCGGCGGCAGTGGTCGGCGGCGTGGTCTTTGCCGCCGCCGGCAAGCCCCAAGGCGGGCGGCGACTGTCGCCCGAGAAGGTGGCGGCGGTAATTAGGCACCTGCCTAATTTTTTTCTGTTAAGTATTTGTTTTAATTTTTAAATATATAAAATGAGCTCAAAAATTATGAAATTTTATATACAGTCTTTTGACACAACGTTCCTCGCAGTATAATTTTTGGGGAATTTTATCCATGGCGAATGTTGCTCAAAATTTCATACAATTTTGATATTTTTATGAGTTTTTACATAGAGCAAACGAGCTTCAAAAATTACAAAATTTTATATGAAATCTCCTGATACAGTAATAATTATTATGTAATTTTTTGAAAATTTTATGCAGTCCGAATTAGCCACGTTTATTTGGATTAATTTAACCATGAATTTAACGATCGTAACGCTTGTTTTGAAGTGCCATGTGTCGGGCAATCGTGATATATGTTATTTGTGACTATCCGGTTCACACAATTATCACTCTCTCTATATGTGCCCCTCTTGCACGCTCTCTCGTTCGCACTAATGTCATTATTTGAGTGTCGTTCCCCCTCGCTCGCTCGTTTGCACATTTGTCATTTTTACAATGTCATCCCCTCTCACCTGAAGCGCTAGCAGTGATAATGGATTCTTTCGCTTGGGCATAAATATACATCTCTAGCGAATGCGTAGCTCATTAGATCGAGAAAACAGTGTCCCAGTCGCTTATCGCAAAATGTCATTGTCGCGGCCGTTGCTCATTAGTTCAAGAAGCTAGTGCGTAGCTCAAAATTGGCAGTGTTGATTTCTTCTCTGCAAAGACAGATAATTTTTTATCGTATTCTTTCGACGTTATTCCCGTAATCGTAGTCAATTAGTGTTATTTAGTTAGTCGTGATTAATGTAGTTTGTATTATGAAGTAAGTATGTCGTAGTAATTTAGACATAATTTGTACTATTATCGTGTACATACGGTATCCATAACTTGTTAGTTCGAGGTAAGTAATGAGTTAGTGCTAAGGACGACAGTAATGAATGGCTCGTCTTTGTTTGGATGATTAATTAAATTATTGGTAAGTAGTGAAGTATTCACGCACGCATGTAATCACTGACTTGTAGTATGTTGTTGTCATTATGAATATTCGCAGTAATATTCCGTCTGTCCCATTTGTTGCAAGGGACTATGAAAACTAATAGCGCATACATAAATATTTAGAGAAGACAGTGCAAAAGTAGAAGAACAGTGGACAAAAGTTTGAGAAAGAACAATCCAGTATCTTCTTTATTCCAATAGATTGATGTGCACAAAATAGAGAGCCTCTTTATATATAGTCTAGTGATGAGGTGGCTAATATAGTGTCTATTCTTTTTTGCTGCGGCTTATGACTTTTGGTTGAATTTTTTGAATTTTGGCTATTTACGGTACAGATTACGGAGAGATCGATACTTACTTGCGATTTTGGCTGGTACAGATGTTAAGCTTTTAACGTGTATTACGTTTAATTTGTAGGCCCCGTCTTGAGAAAATACTCCGTTTAAAAGTTAGATACTGTAGCGGTTGTCAAAAATTGATCAACTTGTGCCCTGTTGAACACCCTTAAAAGCTAAGATTTCAAACCTAGATCTAGGTTTCTGACAAGTTGTACCTGCCGCCGTGCCGGCCGCGCACGCTCGGCTTGGCTAGCTGGGATCCCTCGGTGCCTGGTTCGTTGCTTCGGTGTGGCCTTCGAGCTGTGTCGCTCGTGTTCGCATACATAGGCGCGTCGATCGGTGCACGCACGGCTAGCATTGCCTGTTCCTTTCTTGACGGTCGGACTCGGACCAGTCAGGTGTTTAGGCGTGGCGAACGTCCTGGCCTGACTGCACCCGTTTGTACATTGGCATGGAGCACGGCTGCACATATGGCCAACCCAACCACAGCTGCCTCGAAGTAACTGGGTTTTCTAGCGGCCCAGCCCAACCTGCCTGGGCCATTTTTAGGGCAGACTTGGATCTACATGATGACGTGTCTTACAGCTTGGCAACGACGAGGATGCCTTTCCGCCTAGGCGGCTGAGTTCTTTTTTACTTATAGTTTATAGCTTATGATTTATATTATAGTAATTAGATTTTAAATGATGTGTTTTTTAATGTGAGGTCATCAGGAAGATTGTAGTAAAAATTATACTGAGTTCAGTTGTACCGATCAAAATCGTATGCGACTATTTTCCTCTGCGTACTACCTCTCACAAACAGTTAAAATTTAAAATTTTAAGATATAAATCATAAACTACAGCTCAAAAGAACCCAGCAAAATCTGCCTAGTAATCCACTACAGTCTGCATTTGCACCTGAGCATCTCAATCCATCGCGGTTGGCCGCCCCGGTTCGTACGTACCAGCTAGCACCCGGCAAACCAGCGCGCGCGCGTGCATCGACTCAACAAGCATAAAATAAAAACCATCGACCGCAGCTAAAAACCAACAGCACCCATAGCTCACAAGAACGGACCGGCCGAGCCAGCTCATCTATCTCGGTTACTCTTGTTGACTTCTTATTTTCCAAGTTATTCTCGTTGACTTAACCGTGTCTATCGCACGAGCCACCACAAGATGCTTTTTTTTCCCGTAAGACCAGCAATGTGCAATCCTCTCTAGGCTCTATTACGCGTTGATTTCTTTCAGGCGCAAGCCGCCTGATTCACACAGTGCTTTGTGCTTGGTGGCAATGGTAAAGGGTATGTTTTTTTCCTTCGAAGCTGACGGTTTTTTGTTTTTACTATAGCACCTAACTTTCAAACGGAGTACTTACTTAAGACGAAGTCTATAAGTTAAATGATCTACACGTTAAAAGCCCAACATCTGTACCAGCCAAAATCGCAAATGAGTATCTGTCTCTCCGTAATCTGTACCGTAAACAACTAAAATTCAAAAATTTCAATCAAAAGACATAAGCCGCAGTCACACCCAAACAAGCCCAAAGTCGACTCGATAAAATAGACTGGAAACTGATATACCAGAAACTGCATGTATGAACCAAATGAGATAGAGATCTCTGTGTCTGACACTCGACCATGCACGAGCCAAAAGCCACCGACGTTTCCTACTCTGCGGTGACCTCTAATTGCACATTTCTACTTGATTTAATTATGTAATTTTAGGTAGCATTAGCGCACACATGAGCTAGGCTTCATCGTGCATATCGCCATTGCGAGTGTCGTGTGAAAGTGAGAAGAAATTGAGAATGGACGGAGTATTCTAGCTTCTCCTATTTTAATTCGGCTAATACTGCTACTCACAAGGACAATGTGCTGGTGTGATCTGTTTTAATAGCTATCATATCATGCTTAATTTCAACGAAATGATCATCGGATAGTATATATGTAGTTTGTCTTTCGTTGTCAGTGTCCGTTGCCTTTCGAGAAGACGCACCCAACGGAGGTCACTCTCATCTAGAAGAGAAGACATGTACCTCGTTCTCCATTCTCAACCATGCATTTGGTTTATCTATTCTGTAGAGCGGTCGCTTATGAAAGCAATGTCCTACTAGTTATTTTCATGTAAGGTTACATGAAGGATTCGACAGTAGCAATTTTTAAAACGGTTTCTTATTAAAGCGATGAAATTTTTTTGTCTCTCGGTCGGCGAGTTGCACTCTCAATCAACTAAAATTGCAGCCCCCTCCAAAAAAAACAGCCCCATCCAAAAAGAACAACTGCAATTTTAGTTGATTAAAAGTGCAACTTCAAATGACTGAGAGACAAAAAAATTTCAGTCGCCTTAGCAATAGTCACTCCCTTTTTAAAATCATGTTGGGGTTTAGGTAAAAAGTATGTTTTCTACTCTTCTATGAAAAGCGATTTTTTAGGTAAAAAGTATGTTTCTACTCTTCTATGAAAAGCGATTTTCTTTCTACTTTTCATGCGAATCATGCTCTCTACCAGTCATAAAAAAAACTCAGAAATCTTTTTTAAAAAAAAAATATCTAGCTCTTCCAGCTAGCCTCAGTGCCTCACTCGAGCTGACCTACCTTTCCAATCCCCTGGTTGGAAAGACAGGCAGTCCCAACAACCAAGCATTAAAATTTCCAAGCAAAGCATACAAGGAAACCTAATCTATCGTACGAACACAGAATATTTTTCAATGCCATTGTGCAACTGGATAAGATCACATTACACATGCACAGTCATCCTACCCCCCACCCCACCCCCACTCTCCTACCAAATTTGGTCCATTATCTAATCACATTTGCCCACATTTAAGATAAAGGCCATTAGGAATAGGTATCTATAACAAGAAGCATAAGGATTCTACATCACCCACCCTTTGTCTGTTCTTCAACCTTGTCACCAAGAAAACCTTGAAGAAAACTAGAATGAACAATCAACAATGTCACTGCTGCTGTTTATGTGGCAACTCGCTGCTGTTTCACCCTTGTTTGCTTGTTTGGTGAAAACAGAGGGCGTTGCTGTGCATAAAAAAGGAAAAAAAAACTTCCATCGTGGTAGATCTACACACCACGCAGATTGCCGAGGGGAAAAAAAACTTCGCATCGTGGTAGCTTTTTCAAAACAAAGTCACCTGCAAAAGTCGCCTTCTTTCTTGGGATTAGACATTTCAGGTTTGGATTGTCCCTCATTGGCCATTTCATCCCACAAAGCAAACAGAACACTGGTCATGGGCAATTAACTTGATAGTAGTACAATCATAGGATCCCTCATCCAGCAAATCAAATTACAGCAACAGATTAAATAGCTTGAGAGAGCAAGAGCAAAGCAATTAACTAATCACCGTCATCATCAGGTAATGATAGCCCCGGGGTTAGGTCAGTTCATAGCAGTTCATACATGTCTTCTTTGGTCAAAGAAAACCGAGAGAGAGAACAAACACATCAAACTTAGACCCTTATACATTACAGTTATATAGTGATTAGTAACAACTCTACTGGCCAAGAGCGATCAAAGGCTAACTGTAAATTTGTAGCTACTAACTAGTGTCCACTATTTTGAAGATCAGACAATGAAAAGGACCTAGGAGACCTCAAGGTTCCATTCCTCCTCACCACACCCATCTGTGCGTGCGCACTGAGCCTAGGGGGAGGCAATGCCGGCGCCTCTCTCAAGTTCTTGCCGCGGTGTTCCGGTTCTTCCTCGTCTGAATCCTCCTCTTCCCCCTCGTCCCCCTCGGCGACGGCGTGGTCGGGGGCGAGGAGCGGGGGCAGGTAGGTGGCCGTGGAGAGCGAGCTGCAGGAGGCCCGCCGCGACCAGGTGGCCAGGATGCGGCGGCGCTTGTTGAAGGGGTTCTCCGGCTTGGCGAGCTCCCTGACGGCCGCCGTCGCGGCTGCCTCTGCGAGGCTGGTGAAAGACTTGGACTTCCCGGCGTAGAAGTTGGACAGGCCCCTCCAGATTTAAACGAAACAGGAGTTAATTCTGTGCTCTTGTTTTTTGTCAGTTGCAGCTGAGGAAGTGATTAAGGATCTCTAAATAGTCGCTTTCTTGCGCATGTATCTGACGTGCCTAAGAAATGCGTTGCTAATTGCTTATCCGGTGCTAACTACGGATGATCTTTACGATTTCTCACGCCATTACCGCGATCTAGAACTTCATTACACATCGCAAGCAAGCTCATACTTTTGCAAGGGACCCCAAAAGTTCCTCTTTTTCTTAAAAAAATCATTTTGCGCAAGCAAAAGGAAGATAATAGAAGACAACATAAACACAAGCATGTTTAAGAGCTTTAACTCACTTGATGGGTAAGGAGTCCTCCAAGGCGTCCAAGCACCCGAGCCCCACCTCCTCCCTGAGCTTGCTCTCCACCTCCCCCTCTTCCTCCTCCCCCTTCTCGCCGGCCTCCGACGAGGAGTTCTCCCCGATCGACGAGCTCGCGGGCGACGGCGCGCCGATCGACGAGCTCTCCGTCAGCACCTCCTCCCCTTCCTCCTCCTCTATGAAGAACCCGTCGCTCATCCTCTTCCCCACCGCCGCCTCACGCTCGCCTCCGCCCTTCTTCCCCGATCCGGGAAAGCCGTAGGCCGGCGGAGCCTCCGCCACCGCCGTCGACATGTCTGAGCAGCAAGATTCGACGATCCGCACGATGCCAGTGTGAGCTAGGAGCAAATCTCGGATGGATTGGATGTATGTCCGCCCAAGAACAGGGACGACAACTCAACAACCTGGTGAGAGAGAGAGAGAGAGAGAGAGAGAGAGAGAAGAAACGAAGGACAGGATAAGAGCAATGACAGGAGGGAGCTTGGGTAGGCGGGGTCTTTGTAGGCACCCGGATCCTCTACAGCTTAGAACAAAATTTACGGCGCTACCGCGTCGCGGTAGCGGTGACGCGCGTCAAATAGAAGTAACAACTGCATCCCTTAGGGGCCTGTTTGGAAGCCCGGGAAAAAACCTGGAAACATAATTTTACGGGCATCTGGAATCCTCTCGCTCCAAAAGTTAAATATTTTCATCCGAAAAATACTCTGTGCAACCGTCTGAAAGCCACAGAAATAAAAAAATCCCTGACATAAAGAATTCAAAAGGCAGGGGGAAACGGGAAAGTTTAGAAAAAATCAAAAAAGAATAATTCAAAAAACTTAACTGATGACAGAAAAAATTAAAAAAGTCAGCAACTTTGTTCTCTCTTCTTCTGCTAGTATTACTTCCATCCATAGGCTATGACCGGATTCTTTTAGGCTTAAAGTTGGCTTATATTTATACTGTCTATAGTAACTAGCTTTTAAATGGTGTGTTTTTTTAAGACGGGGTCAATATAAAAATTATAGTAAAAAGTGTACTGAGTTCAACTATACCAGCCAAAATCGCACGCGACTATTTTCCTCTATATACTAGCTCTCACGAATAGTTAGAATTTAAATAATTAAGCCATCAACCCAAAAGAACCCATCCTATGTATCAATCATCCAACAACTTTGTTCTCACTTCTGCTCCTACCTAGATGAAACAATCTGAAAACTGAGTACTAAAAGCAAAATTTGAAAACTGTCCTACACTTTGGTTGCAATATTTTGCTGAAGAATGGGATATACTCCTACAGGCAAGAAGATGTTTGAAGCCCTAGAGAAATATCACAGGAACATGCAGGCACTGGGATATACATGGCATGCGTCAATTTGAAAAGAATGTCTCCCCACAAATGCTATGATAACCTCAATGCACATTAGAACAATGGCTCTAGCATCTGGATGAAAATCAGCGTATCGAGGGGGCAGCTTATCTATATAGAAAATAAGTGGACTTTGAAGGTGTAAAACAATGTTAAATAAAGCACCAAGTAGTCCTGGGACAGTTCTCTTAAAAACAAGCTTATTTCCTGCAATAGTATTTTACCTATTTATGTGGAAAAAAAAGATATGTCAATTGTTTCCCAACTACCAATTACTAATCCAAAGTCCTAATCATGCAAGACCTACTTAATTTTTTTGCATGCCAATAACATGATGCTCATACCTGATATGTTCGCTGATTATTGTGGGGCGATTAATCTAGTTCTCATGCGTATCACGCTGTTAAAGATTTAACCCGGCACAGATTCAAGAACCAAATAGAGGCAGTCAGTCCCAGCGGCAACATCAGAAGAAACTGTCCCACCATCGAAATCTCCAGTGCTTAGTTCACATATTGAATGGCTATATTGATTCACTCCAACCAATGCATTTTCCAATAGCCCTCAAATGGGCATTTACAATCTGAGCATACAATTCTTTTGACATGTTGAGTTCAGGCAATGTCAAAAGCTTCCTGAAGCTTCAAGATACCTTAATATTCCATCAATCCATACAAGAGAAAGACATGTTTGGCCAGTGAGACATGTCAGCTATTTTCTACCGAGTGATGTAAGCTGTCCCGACCATTGGACACAAAGAAAGCTATCGGAAAGGTCTGCATGTCTGTCTAGAACCGTTGCTTGGGAAGGATAGGGTGCCCTTCAGCTTGACAATAGCAGCAGATACACTGCACAGCTCCCTCAAAGTAAATGCTACAAATGGACCTTCGCCATTTAACAGGTTATCCAAAAGAAATCTTTTCATAGGTTGTATATTAGACAGATCAAAACACAAGTTTCACTTGAAATATTGGGTACACCATTTGAATGAAATCCATTGTCCTTTAATTGATGCTTAGTCCATTCATCCATGACTGCACCATTATTCAGAAAATGGTGTAACAGAAATTGCAACTTATGAGCATTCATTTTGCTACTATATAAGTAAGTAGATGGTTCATTATTTGTACCTTAAGAGAAAACCAGTATGGGACGATATTACTTAAACCAGGGCTTCCTCTTAGCGTCAATCTCGCACTTTTCACCAGGAATTTGGTTGTTGCATTCTAACTTAGCCGATAGTGGTTCTTAGTGCTAAGGCCAACAGGCTAGCTACAACAATTAAAATATCATGTTCCTAAATATAAGTAACTGATTCACTTGACTTGTCAATATAAATGAATAGCACAATAAAACACTGCAAAAGGACTGCAGGTGAACGTGCCTGAAAAAAATGATGCCAATACAAATATGAGACATCACTTTTTGTGATCAAAAGGCACATCTTTTGGATATAAAATCGAAGACCCAAATCAAACTGCATAGTGTCAAGGAGGTAAACAAAAAGTTTCACACAATTCATATTTCCCCATTTCACGAGATCTCACGCTCACTAGCTAGTTCCTCACTGTCACTTCGAGTTTCATTTATCTAGTCTCATCGATTATTACCAGGAGATATGCAAATGCCAATAATTCTTCTATTAAGACAAGATTCTATAATCAATTAGAATTTGGAGCGCTGACTATGTGCACGCTCATACGCCTAAGTTTTTGCGCCGTTGTGGAGCCAGGGAGAGAGAGAGAGAGAGAGAGAGAGCGGGTGTGGAACGTAATCGCGAGTCGGGAACAGTACTGAAGGAAGGGGCTGTCATGGGCCTGCGTGGGCCTACAAGGCCTGCTTATGGGAACAAGGACTAAAGATCCTGACCATCTAAAGAAAAGCAACGGCTAGGATCCGCTGTGTCTTTGTAGTTGGAACGGCGGGTGATTTGCTTCCCTTAAGGACTACTCTTGTTTGCAAACGTTGTTTGGGCCGGTCTTGAAACGACCTGATTTTGTTGTTTCAAGCTGGTGAAACGTTTCAGTGAGTTGCAGGGGTGTTTGTATTGATTTTTACTAATGACTTTTGGTATAGTTATCAGATCCATACCGACCATTGATCCGGTCGACGTCTCGGGTCACTGACCCGGTGATCGGACCAACGGGTCATCGTTCGGACCGTATGCTTTATTTAAATATTTATATTACATATTATATGTAAAAGTTGTATATATAAAGATATTTCTATAATGTTTACGTATAAATTAGATGAGCATAACTATATTTAAGGTACATATGACGCAAGGACAATAAAATGCTATACCTTTAGTATTGTATCTTGGCAAATTGACAGGTTGTTATACCGTGCTCTAAAAACAAGCCAGCTTATTTTACCATGTATAAATTTATTTATTACTCATGGACACATGAAGATGTATGCCCAGTTGGCTAGCGCGTGACTAACCTCTAAAGCATGAGGTTGCAGGTTTGAGACTTGGCAGGCGCGCCGTTTCACCAAATTTTTCCACTTGTGGGTTTTGGTCCAACTGGTTTGACCATGCCGGTTCGTACGAAAACTGGCCGGTTTGGCCGGGTTCGTACTCGTTCAAGGGGGGCTGATTGTACCTCTGGTCCACTGGTGTAGCTCAGATCAGACTAGACTCTAGGTCTGGTTTTTTCTGGTCAGACCGTCGGTCCAGTCCGAGTTTGATAATTGGTGATGGGAGCGAAAGGAGTGGAATGCATGATGCATCTATGATCTCCTGTTTTATTTCTAAAACGAGACAGTAGGGAGAGAAGTAAAGAAGTCGTTTCGATCATATGGTCGTATTAGCCTTTGACTTTCTAAGCAAAAGTCAATACGGTCAGGACCTTAGTCTAATTAGGCCTAGCCAGACGGGCCGAATTGCCATACGATGGGCTGGGCTGGGTCAGTGCAGACTGCAGACAACAGAGAGAGAGAGAGAGAGAGATTATTGTGCGGTCATCTGTTGGCTGCAGAGATGGATCTTCGTTCTGATTGTGTGCTTCAGCAATGGTTCACTACAAAGCGACCATCATGTCAGATCAATGCCAGTGGGGAGATCACAAGCTTCCAAACTGTAATTCAGTTTAGCCACACGGTGACACCTGCCGAATTACTGGCTTACCGCAGCTCAAACCATCACCCCCCAAAATGTACCTAGCTAGCTAGTCTACCTGACGTGCAAGACGAAACAGAAGGTAAATTAAAGAGATTGACCGTTCAGTGCAAGAAAGAAACCAATCAGTCCACCAGGCGAGGAAAAGAAGATAGAGATATGCATCGATCGATCGATCGATCAGGGCAAGAAAGAGAGGAGATCTATCGGACAGGGAAAGGAGCAGCTGCAGCCTTGCAGCTGCAGGTAGGTGTCCTTGGCATCGTCTTTATGCTTGGGAGACATTGTGACAATGCACAGGTCGAATTTCCGGCACATGCCAAATCCTCCTCTCTGCCCTGCTGCGCCACTGTGGTCTCAGAGAGAGGAGGGCCCCAAGAACACGCAGCAGCAGAAGCAGCCGCTGCGTCTGCGTGCATGCAGAGGTTGCAGACGCAGCGCGCACAGTCGAAGATGGCAGCAGGGGAAAGGAGAAAGAGGTAGCTGCAGACTTCGCCTTTGTTCAGGTGGTCCTCTCGGTTGTCTCGGCCTGCATATGCTTTCGCGGATCGATCGATCATCCCCGTCTCTATCATCGCCGTCTGCTCATCTGACTGGCGGCCGGCCGGCGTTGCATGCAGAGGTCGACGGCTGGCCGACCGCCCGCCGGCCGGGGCCGACCCATATGCATCGGTTGCATCAATAATTGTGCGCCCGTACGTACGCACACGTCGGATCATTGATCACAACAGGACATATATCATTTGGGGGGGATCACCAGCTAGCTAGCTAGGTGAGTTGTGTGTGGCGCATGGGCTCCCAGCAGATCAAAGCTAGCGCTGTAAAGAAGTCCTGTGTGCTTGCATTACTACTGAAACCCTTTTAGGTTTTCCCTGTTGAGAGGAGCAGCAAAAGATCAATCGAAGTGCATCGTCACTCAAAAGACTTGGCCACCGACGTATAAGTGTACTAATCTTTATTATTTCAAAGGAAAAAACTTTATATGGTATACATATGACTACTAGCTAGGTTTATAGCAGATAATTTTCAACGGCTATTAGTACATTACCGACGGTGATATACCTTTCGTAATAATTTTTTCGAGTACCCATCGTCTCGTCGGAGATAATCGGCAATTTTGTTAGTGTTTTATCCTTTTGGTCGAGTAGATTTGAAAGGCACTAGAAACACCATCGACTATATGAAAAATATTGTTGGAGAAAAAAATTGCAAATATCACACTACCTTTTTTGCAATTTTTAAAGTAAATTTCGCAAAATAACACTATGTTTAACAAAACTATCACAAAAACCACAATTCTAAGAATCTATTTCACAAAATCACACTTACTTACATCGGGCCCGGCCACAGAAGCGGCGGGCGACATACAGGCCCCCAAAACCGAGGGCCCCTACATCAGATATGCATGCGTATCGTAGCATGCCGCACGCCTGATCGCCCGAGACCCGGCATACGTATATGCGTATGCGTATCTGGCACATCTGACATACCACGGCGGTTCGCTTTGCCGACTGCCGCACGCACCTGCGCCTGACGGTTCGCCTGACAGAGTGACGGTTCGCGTCGCGTGTTGGTGAACGTTGTGGGATCCTCGCTGTGGCGCTGCATGCACGACTAGTTAGGCCCTCAGCCCGGACATGGATAAGAAGGGGTATTGTTCCTCAGACGTGATAGCTCTCTGTCAAGATTCAGGCCAGCATGACATCTTCCGTTTCATAAGGATGCAAGATATCTTTGAATCCTTGCTTCTTCGGCCATCTAGCGAAAGCGAATCACGACCCTTTGTGGACGTGCGAGCGAAGATATGCAGAGAAGGAACTGGGATCCTAGAGGGCATCAAGGAGAAGTTGAGGACTTTGCCTGCAGAAATGTTCAGCAATGAGGTCTGGCACTTTTACATGACATGGTTTCAGTTTAGCATTTCTTCTTTGGGTTCATTATTGTGCTTACAGTTATGCTTATCATGGTTTTGCATTGCAGTTTGTACATGCTCCTTCTGGAATACAGGACTTGTGGCTTAATGTCAGCTTAGCATTTCTTCTTTGGGTTCATTATTGCGTTATAGTTATGCTTATCCTGTGATTGTGGTATCAGCTGAAAGAAGCTTTTCAAAGTTGAAATTGTTGAAGAATCATTTAAGGTCAACAATGTCTCAAGAGAGGTTAAACGGTTTGACAACTTTATGTATTGAGAAGAAATTATTGGATGAGATTGATATCAATACCATCATCAATGACTTCGCATCTAGAAATGTCAGAAGAAATTTTTAAGGTAATATCTATAAACTCTATAATATGAATTTTTCTTTAATACATAACGTATTTTAAGTGTTTGTTGGTAAAATTAGATATATATATATATATATATATGTAGATTTATATTTAGATATTTATACTAGAGCCTCTATTCCTAGTTTCGCCCCGGGCCCCTAAAATCCCAGGACCGGTCCTGACTTCTGTATAAGTGTTCATGAAACCATACTTTTAAGCAGTGTTGTTATATGCAATAGGATGATATCCTAGACCCACTCGTGAGATTAGCAAGGCCATCCCATTTTCTCCCACTTCTACCCGTCGCATCCTGTTTTGCACCACTTGTACTCACCCAACCTCCCATCTCTTTTGTTGCACGCACCTCCCAGACTCGATCATCGTTTCCAAGGAGTCTAAGTTCTAAGCCTTTTGGTCTAATGAATCAACTGTTATCCGTAATAACAATTACCTCCACATTAGCAAATGAAAATATGATGACCTTGTTAGTTTGACAAATAGGCCCAAGATGTCCAACACATTGCACACGCCGGTATTGATTAAAAGTATGATTTTATGAAATATTATGCAGAATTAAGTGGTTTATAAAATTAATACTTGAAAGTGTGATTTTACCGTAGTTTTATCAAGGGTGTTGTGATTCGTGAAATTTACTTTTTTTAGCAAAGTTATGTTGTGGGACGGTTTTTTGTTTTCTAAGACCAACGATGATCACGATGAAATGTGAATGAATCCTACCAGTCGAAATTGACAATGTGCCATGCATGGCTGGCCAAATAGTACAGTTAAGTTTTCTTCGAGGAGGACAGGCGATGGCTACTGAAACGTGCACCGGAAATTAATTGCTGCATGCATGGACGCAACGAAAAGTGCGCTGTGCAAAGCGGTAAACGAGACGGGGACTAGGTAGAAGGAACCCAACACGACCCATGTGGCGGCATCGGCTTTTCTTGTCGCCAACCACCCTTCGAACCGGTGGTGCGGCAGCGAGATCTAGGTCCCACTCTTGGCTCTAGCCGACTCACAGATCAAACTTCTAGCTATAGCTTTAGACTAAAATTATATTATAACGATGACTAGTTTTTTCTAAGAAAAAAATAAAAAAACTATTATATCATCACGTACAGTACAAAAGAATAAAACAAAAAATCTAAAAAAATTAAAATTAAAAATTAATATGTTTTAAATAATCTCTACCTTAAATAAACCAAATCCGTTTGGAGCGGGCCGGATCAGATCTTCCTCCCCTCCAGCTCAGCCCCTTCCCCTGCAAGCTAGTGGCACGCGCAGTAATTCCACCATAATTGAAGGCTCTTCTCCTTCTCACTGTCGCCTGTATGTAAAGAACTTGTATGTAATGTATGCCACCGGTGTCACCACTCATCACCATCAGTAGATGAAAAGCGTTATATTCTCTCTCTTTTTTTTGGAAAGCCAGAAAAGCGTTCTATTCTTGCATGTAATGGCTTGTGATGGTTATGAGTTCCCTCTGTTATTGCTGTTGTCAAAATAGGTTGTAATTTATTCCAAGTAAATTATGGATACTCGAAGACAAAGCTCCGCTCATTTCGACTTCAGCTTCTGGCTTATTTTTCACTACTTATAAATTTCGTCTTTTTCTGAACTTTTATCTTTTTTTAGCTTTTTTGCCGGTTCTTTTTTTTCCGTATTTGTTTACGTTGCCTGTGATGAGCTAGTATATTTTTTTCTATTTTAAAATTTTTTAATTTTAATTACGTCAAATAAGCCACATTCATTCTGGTGAAATTTCAGTAGATTCTGATGCAACTTCACCATAAACCACGACTTTTCAAATTTAACCGAACGGGGCCAAAGGCCGGTGAAAAGTACCGCGCATTTTCGCAAAAATGCACGGGTTTGAATTGCGCTTCGCACCTATGTACGTTGTATTAACAGCACGATTTGATTACAATTGTTCTTGCCATATCGATCTCGCAAAGCAATGGACAGCGCGCACCCTCTGCATTTTGAAATTACAAGTGGTACACGATGTTTTGTTTCCTCCTTATGCGAGGGAAATGGTACATGATGGTATTCCCATGATTTTGAGGAACATTCTAATTTATACATTGGAAATATGTTCCCTATATGCTTCCTTTATACGAAATTTAGTAGAAAAATGAGATACCAAATTGCCCCTGCCAACTTTGACCGGAGAAACCCACGCACCCATTTTCCTCACGAGAGAAATTCTGCCCAAACGGCCAAGGTGCTGCTCATTTGGACTAAAAAAATAATTTATGATTAAAATTATATCGTAGCTAGCTGAAATTATACTATAACTGAAGATGACTTATTTGATATAATTAAATTTAAAAAATAAAAAATAAAAAATATTATCTTATCACGGATAATATAAATGAATACGAAAAAAAGAACTGACAAAAAAACTCAAAAAAGCTAAAAAAAATCAGAAAATACGAATTTATAAATAGTAAAAAATAAAAGAGAAGTCAAAAACTCATGTCCAAATTAGCGGAGCAGTGGGTTGATCCGCAACATAGCTAGCTCGGGCAGACCAGCGAAGGTGGTGCAGGTGCAGCCTGCAGCAGCTGCTGAAAATTTTGCAGAGCTAGAAGCAGAAGCCGAGCAGCAAAAAGCTCCTCCCTGTTGTTTGTTTCCTTCTTGTAATCTAGCTTGGCCCTTTTGCTCTCTCTTCCTGCCCAATTGCTGCTGCTGTAACCCTACTACTGCTCCATTCTCTGCTCATGCATTCATGTCCTGCATCTGCATGAATGCATACCCCTCCTCCGCACAAGCCCCTACTTTCCACTACATCTTTTGTACTACTATCCATGCATGCCAGGGCAGCAGGTAGGGCTATAAAACGAGTCAAACTCGAGCGAGACTGGCATCCTAGACTCAAGCTCAGTAGAAATCGGCCCAAGCTCAGTAGAGGTTTGTCTCGAGTAAACTTGGTCACATTCAACAATTTAATGTATATCAATTTTCAACAATGAGAAAAACTCAAGCTTGAGTAAGCTCGGTAAAAGTTAACATGCAGTAATATTTAACAAGTGAGAATAGCAAAATTATCACAACTTACAATGTAATTGCATGCATGTCTTAATAGGAACAAATATAAAACGGAAAGACTGAGGGGTGCAGACGTGCTAGGAAGCTACTGGGCATTGACGAGCTATTCAAGTTCGGCTTGTTAAAGCTCGTAGCTTGAGATCAAGCTCGAGCCGAACTGGAACAGCTCACCAGCCTTTTTTACGGCATAGGGACAGGCAGCATCTTTTCATCTCACATAGCTCCTCTCATTCCTCACACCATCATGCTAGGCTGGCCCCCTTCTACATGCTCTCTCAATGAATTATTGTATTAGGCTCACCACAATTGGAGCCAACACTGTACAACGTTAATGCTACAGTGCAGTCGGGGTGAAATCTATATCTGCAATAGTTTACACAATAAGCTTCAGAATACTATGGTCATAAAATGGAAGAAAGACTGACAAACCTCTGCATAGTACAGTGAGTTGAATTGCATTACAAAATCTTGTCTAGTTGTGTCGTTTTTGTTTGATAAGCCACAGGACATGGTCCCTAAACTTGGTTGATCATGCTAAGCTAGTTAGGTTTCGGGCTTTGTTACACCACTTTGATCTCTGAACTTGTCTAATTGTTCCATCTTAGTATCCATCCCAGTCATCTTTTTTATCTCTCGATTTACAAATACGTCAAAGCCACTGTCTTCTTGTAATGATTTGTATTTAAGAAAAAGAGAAACAAAAGTACCAATATAAACAAGTTTCTGTATCTCTAGCAAAATTTTCATGCACCAAATTAGTTTGCTATACACAATACACTCGATGGCTCAGCAGCACGGACCAAACTTGTGCTCCATCTATGAATATCGAAAAGTTGAAGATCCACATGTAAAATCCGCAAAAGTTCGTCTCTACTTGTGTAAAATTCACTCATCTAAACAGCATTATTGGCTGTCCGCGATTAATAATTCACGGTAAAATCCAGAAGTTACCATTATACCCTCATAAATCTTTTTGAACTGTTCACGTTTTTAGCACTATAGCCACTTTTCTATTTCAAATTTGACCATTGGACACCCGTTTTGGCATAAATAATCCTATCCACGAGTTCGAAAGACACGACAGCTGGCACCTGTCACTTACCGCGTCTAGGGAGCTCAGCAGGGGTGTGTAGGCATAGGAGCGCATGGACGTAGCAGTAGCGGTCTAGGGGGATGTTACTGAGCAGTAGAAACAGAAGACAAGAATGACAGAGCAGCAAAAGATTAGGGCTTCTGTTAGCTGGAGATAACACCAGCGTGCCATTGTACCTTGAACTTGCGACCAAGATCACGACTCGACGCCCACCTACTGAGCACGGGCTGCTCGACAACTACCTACATAGCAGATACCGCTCGGCAACGTTCCTCGACCCCACTACTGCCATGCCACGTCAAGGCCTGCAATACCTGCACAAGCTCCCACGCCCGCTCGGCAGGACGCTCGTCCCTACCGAGCTCTCCAAGTGCGGTGGATGATAGATGTCACCTATCACGTCTTCGGACTCGGAAGCAAGACTAAGGCCAAATTTAAAATAAAAAACTACTATAATACCAAAAAAAGTGAGCAATTTTTCCTTTTCTACTAACTTAAAGACTACCGCTATTTAACAGCCTTCGCGCTACCGCCCCAACACCTCTCTCTCTCTCGTCCTGCTACACCCCGCCAAGAACAAGAATTCGATCCCACTCCACCCACTTCTCGCGCGAATTCAGGCCAATTCGAGCGGCAGAAATGGCTTCTCCCGCCGACGAGACCCTCCTGGCGCTGCCGGCGATCAAGACGGCGCCTTTGTCGCCCTCGCCGCCGTCTGCCTCGGCCTCTCCGTCGCCGGCGCAGGCGTCGGCGGAGGACACGAAAGCGGCCGAGGACCAAGAACCGTCGACGCCGACGTCGGAGGAGAGCAGGCTCCGGACGCCCACGGAGTGCCCGCCGGCACCGCGAAAGCCGCCGGCGCCTCGGCTGCCGACGAAGCGGAAGTCGCCGACCTCGTACCGGATGTTCGTCGACGTCCCGCGCGACCTCTCCGCCGTGTTCCGGTCTCTGCCTCCCAAGAAGCGGATCCGCGCGTGGTGATGCTGCGATCTGGCTGTAATTTATCTTGGGCTTCTGGGTTTGGTTGATTTCTTGGAGAATTATTCGAGTTCTTGGCTTCCTTTTATTCTTCTTTCTCGGGTGAATTGTTTTCCACGGCCATGGTATCTCCCAAATTATAATTCTTCGTATAAATAAGGTGTTACTTTTATGTGTGTTTTATTTTATTTTTGTGATGGTTTTGTGTGAAGGAGAATTTGTAGCTGAAAAGGTTGTAAGAAAATTCACAGAGATCTTGGTAATTATGATAGCTACCAGAATTATTTATTATTACCTTCAGTTCTTCCGTGTTCTTTGTTGATGTTGTATGTGCAAATGATTTGGCCAATTTAGTCAGAATCCTTGCGTTAATCGCCGTTCAGGACTTGGTGAATGTGAATTGCGCACGAACAATGCGACGAAGGACCAATTTGGGTAGATCTACTATTCTTACAACGCTATAACCGAGAATTGTTAATTGTGACATAATCCCAACAAGTTTGATTTTTGCAAACTTGATTTGATTAATTATTTCAGCAATGAATCGGTTGGATACCCTGTCTGTTAATTCAGAACTATTCCAAGAAAATACCTCTGATGGTGAGTGTACTTTTGGTTGTGCTGTCCCAGTGCTAGAGAGAGAACAGACAGAGAGAATCTTCTATTCGTCAGGACATGACATTGTTTTTCTATTTTATTTTTCCAGGGTAAATTTTTCTCTGATGGGTCTAAGTCTTAATTTGTCTCTCTACTCTACCAGTCTACCTATAAACTCCAAAATTTACTGTCCAAATTGAGTTCTGTTCATCCATACAAATCAAAATAATCTACATTCAGGTTCTCTCTGTACATTGAACTGTCATATCACAATGGAAAAACTGAGCAAAAATCCAAACTCCCAGTTACAAGAACATGCAGTTCAGGATCATGACAGGATTAGGCTCCAAATTTTGCTCTCAGGGCTTTTGTCTTCTTCTACACCTGGTCAGTCCACATCTTGCTTACAAGCCATGGCAGTGCCATACATACATATTACCTGTCAGATCACACCACCGTTAAGCTAGTAACACTCCCAAGTGTCCTGTTCTAACGAAAACTAAGCTCCAAAGCTTAATTATAAGTTTACTGAACTTATCAGATGGATTTTACCTCGTCAGACCGAAGCTACCACAAAGTTATCTTTAACCACCTTGGTTAAATCCTAATTGCAAACAGTTTACATACTGTTCAGTCGCACTTAGCAAAATGCCAAATGCACCACTATTACTTGGATTTGATCTTAGGATCAAAGCTGTTGCAATTACCCACAGTTGAGTTCACCAGCATATATGGCCTTGTCTCTGGAAGAGCAGAAAAAGGCTTTGATCCCCTAAAGAAAGGGGGGAGAGAGAGAGAGAACGTGAAAAAAACCTGAAAGTTTCCCTCACATGGGTTGTTACTTGCAGTTACGGTCTGTGCTGTTGCCTCAGGAACAGGTCGCAGTGCACTTTATCCTATGAGAGAGAGAGAGAAAGAGAGAGATGATGAGAGAGATCAGGATTTGGAGGCTGTTCTGTTACGCCTGCATCTTCAGTTTTTCACTTACCAAACTTCCTTTTCAGAGCAGTTTTCACTTTTCACCTGCAGGTAGAATCTAATAGACCAAGGAATGTTCCTAAATTTACCCTTGATGAATCACTATTTGATGATATGATAAACTAATGTGATAGTGGTTAATGCGTGGTGACAACACGTCGGGCACATAATTTCAGGAGGCACACTTGGATTTTAGAATCAGTTGGTGGGAGATAAATGGGCAATAGTGAAAGTCAAAGGGCCAAGAACGTACATATGCGAGTAAGTAAGGATTGTTTCAGAGGGTACATTGCAGACGAACACCCTATTCACACTACTTACATATACGTGCGCACGTCTTCTAATACATGCTTAGAAATTTTACAAAGACATCGAAGCTTTATGGAGCACGGATACATGTTTTTTCACTGAATGCGCACGCGTGTATACCACTATTCTAATAATTTAGGTGAGACACACCGGGTTCGATCCCAGTTATGCACTGCCTAGGATTCTTTTGATTGGGGGTAAATGCTTCCTTCGCTGGAATGGAAACGTTGCAATTTTGCAAAAGTAAATTCTTCCTCCCAACGGTTGGCTCTCTGCATCTCTTCTGGTAATAAAAGCCAAGCTACTGCATGGCGAGGTAAATAGAGTATCAGAAGATATATATTGTGGTGAAGGGCTTACCCATAGTACTCTTACGATTGTTCAGCTGTTCATGCCTATTCCCTGCAGTGTTTTTATTTCTTTTCGTGCTGTGTCAGGTGTAGCAGGCTGCATCAAGAGGCATGTTCTGTAATGTAGAAGAAAATTACTGTTACAATTGTCTGTAAGACCGTGACAAGCCTCATTGCTCATCTCTGAAACTAACTAGTGTATGATCAACTCTGTCACAATCAGTCTAAGGCCCTGTTCTTTTCGGCTTCTAAAAGCGGTTTTTGGCTTTTGCTACAGTAACTAACTTTTAAATAGAGTATTTTCTCAAGACGGGATCTACAAGTTAATTGTAGTACACGTTAAAAGTCTAACATCTGTATCAACAAAAATCACAAGCGATAATCTCCCTCTCCGTAATCTCTGTCGCAAACAGCCAAAATTCAAAAATTTCAGCCAAAAGCTATAAACCGCAGCCAAAAAGAACATGCCCTAATTTTGAACCCAATAGAAGTACAAAATATGCAGCCTGTCAACAGCGGCGTCTCCAGCTAGTTTATGTAATTGCTCCCTTTACCAGAAAAATTCCTCCTAAATTAACATGAACAAAAATAGGGAATGGTAGCAACATTTTTCACCTTCTTTTGGAGGAATCTAAACCCAGTTCTGGACAAATTGTTGCCAGTTTTGGATCTGCATTTGCTCCCAACCAATCATTTTTTTTAAAAAAAAATGTAGAGATAAAAAAATTGGATGGAACACAGGTCTGGATCATTGAGAAGCTATGGCTTTCCCTTAGGGTTTGCTTTGTACAGCCATTGCAGCACTATAAAGCAAGCAATTGTACAGCAGCTCCACACGACTCCACCCAATAAACATTGGGTTAATTAGACGGCTACTAGTGTAGATCCAAATGTGGCCACCTTACTCAACCACACCGACCAGCCCTCTCTAATAGTCCTCCTAACTCACTAGCTGCTTTAAGCTTTACTAACCACCTTCCTTGCTAGGACAAGCCAAGGTATCTTTCCTGAAATACACAGTTTTGCTCTTTTCCATTTTTTCTTTTTCATAGGGGTTATTGTTCATGAAGCAAATATAGTACATTAGCATAATTGAAGCCCAGTTTTATATAAAAAAAAGTGTTGTTATCTGTGCGAATAAAAACTTCTACGGAATTCTTACTGATTAGCCCCGCTCGTTTCGGCTTTAGTTTATGGCTTGTGGCTTATTTTTCACTATTCATAAATTTCGACTTTTTCTAAACTTTTCGGCTTTTTTGAGCTTTTTTGCCGGTTCTTTTTTTCCGTATTCGTTTGCGTTGTCCGTGATGAGCCATACCTTTGTTCCTTGCATTGATGCATATGCTGTCCTTGTTTTTTTCCCCAGGGAGTAGTGAAATGGCCTGCAGCAGAGGTGGTTTTTTCCGCCCACATATTGGGGAAGGAGGGAAGGTGACAGATCTAGAAGGGAACAAGCGGCAGGTCCTTGCACGAGCATACTCCGCGATTGCTTTCTGGGCCCCATTTGTCAGGCTTCCGCTTCTTAACAACTCCAGAAGATGCATCAAGATGTCTAAGTTCTCTGAGACTATTGTACGTTGGCCTCTGCTAGGACAGACTGAATTTGGGCTGAAAGCGTCAGAGTTCAGTAATCGCAAGGGAAATGCACGTAGCTCCTGCAAAGTTCATGAGAATAACTCGACATGATATGATACAGTAGGAAGATACAGCAAGACGTGTAAGTTCTTTGAGACTATTGTACGTTGGCCTTGCTGGGACAGACTGAATTTGGGCTGAAAGCGTCAGAGTTCAGTAATCACAAGGGAAATGCACGTAGCTCCTGCAAAGTTCCTGAGAATAGCTCGACATGATATGATACAGTAGGAAAACTAAAAGAAAGAAAATGATCATATCATCATCATCACAGACAGGATTTGACTGTTTTCTGTAAGAATTAACAGGAATGATCACAAGTTTGAATCTTGATACGCAAGCAACTGTTCCTTTTAGGCTTTTGACCACTAGGCCTTTTTGGCCACAAGGAGGAGAGCCATCCATTAGGATGCCAATGCCATCACTCCAGAGTACAGTCCATGCGTTCTCTAAGAAGATTCTCCTTTCCCCCATCGACCTATAGACTGACAGACGTCTTCTTTTTGCTCCTATAATCCTATGCTGGGTCGGGTCCCCGTCACCAGTTGAAAGAGACGTACGATATTAATGTTGTAGGTGTGAAACACACAAACACAAGTGAGGAGTGGATGTCGACCGTCTGACGATCATCGTCCATAAAAGTAAAAATGACATAAGTGTTTATTTATACATGTTAGGAGGTCTGAGAGAATCGTCATACTCCTATCAGTGAGCCAATGGGGGTTACCTCGGGGAAGAAAGTCCCTGAAGGCTCGTTAGTTTGAATATTCTTCCTTATTGCTCATGAGAGCTCCCCAAATGAGGGATACATGAGGTATTTATAGATTCTTGGGTCTGTACAGATGACCGAAATACCCCTTGGTGATAGCTACCCTATAAGTAAAGAGAAGAGTATTGACATCCTTTATGAGCATGATGGCATCTTCTTGATCTGTTTGTCTTCTGTAGAGCTGATCCCGTTGGTGAGGGGATGGATTATTCCTTCAACAATAGCCCCTTGCCCCTTGTTGCGGCAAGTCAGAGACACAACATGGTTGAAAGAGCACACAACGTGGTCGGAAGACTTTGATGTTAGCACTCGGAAGCTTCGACAGTGAGTACTCGGAAGACTTCGACCATGAGTACTTGAAATCTTCGACCGTGAGTACTCAAAAGAACCGCTCTGATGAACAGTACTCTGCTACAGTACTTGCAGAATAGTATTCTGCTATAGTACTTGGTGAACAGTACTCTTATAACCAGGAAATAACTCGTACTCGAAGTAAGTTACAACCATAAAGGAATGTACTCGAAACGAGTTACGACTACGAAGAAACGAATTACGACCACGAAGGAAACGTACTCGAAGCGAGCTACGACCACGAAGGAAACATACTCGATGAAACGTACTCGAAACAAGCTACGACCACGAAGGAAACGTACTTGAAGAGAGTGACGATCATGAAGACTCGACACTCGTGGATGGCTGGACTTACTGGAGAACAGTGAATTCACGAGACAACAATGAACCGTTCTGATAAATTAAGAAACACATGTAACACTTACATAGATAAATATTGCATAATAACTTGGACGGCTAGAGCTCAATAGCATGGCACCGGCTACAAGGTTCCCGAACATCTAGCTTAACTGTAGAGGGAACTTTCCCCACGATGTATCTTTTGATGGCCAAGAGCGCTTTATTTGCTTCCAAGATCATGTCCCTAGGTATGGGGGTGCATGCATCGGTTTTGCGGACAGAACACCTACCAATATTTAGATCGTCATCCTCATCATATATGGTGTCCACTATAAGACTTTCAAGTGACGTTGCATTCTCGAGAATATGGCATGTTAGCTCAACCATGCTCTTTGCAGAGCAGAAACCAATGATCTCCACATTCTTGAGGCTGGCATGCTTGTGTTCAGGCATCTGCCTCATATGCGAGGCGTCCCCAAAAACCGAAGCATGCTCCATGCATTCCTGCTGGACCTGCATAGGATCAATATTAATGTCACTTGAATTAATGGTTCCACCAGCAGATACTAGATGTCTTTGCAAGATGAACAGTAACTTACACCCAAGTTGAAAGTCTCCAAGACAGGAGAAGCATCCAGAAAAGAAACCAAAGACAAGAAATCATAGGCTGGGGAAAAAGCCTCATCTCCAAGAAGACTAATATCCAAGTACTTGAGGTGGAGGAATTTACCAGCTACCATTGGTGTATTAACGCTCTGCGTACATATTTCTCAGATTAATTATATTCCAGGGCATGAGTACTGTTATATGTCGTAACACTGGTATCTAATAATCTAAACTATCCAAAGTTTCAGAGTATACCTCACTAATCGAAGATATGATAAGAGTTTCAAGATATGGCATCATGGATGGAAACTTGGTAATAGCATAACAGATAAAGTCCTCTGAACAGTCCTCTGAACAGTCCATTTGTAGCTCCTTCACTTGAGATGGTTCTCCTAGTGAGAGTTGTGCTAGGTGACCCAGGAGGTTAAAAGTGGAGAGGTTTGGAGCTTTGCTCTCTATCACGTGCAGCCTGTGGCACGCAAACACACTCAGGCAGCTGAGCTGCTCCAGCAGACATGGTATCTTAAGGCAGGTTATCTCAGTGCAATGGCTGAGTTCCAACTGCTCCAAAGCAAAAGAATTGGAAAGAAGGCACCCTAACTCGTCCCCCGTAATATGCACTTGACCCAGATGCAGCTTTGTCAGGCTTCTCAAGCAATCAAATCCAACCGTTGGACGGAAGGCACAACACCTGAGGTCAAGATACCGAATTGAGTTTCCCCTCCCATCAAAGAAAAGTGAGCATGGGAATCTATACCCTCCCTCGTAGTTTGAAGGCAGCAAAAGGATGACTTCTTCAATCCCTGGAGTAATAGCAAGCCGAAGCCAACTATTAAGATAACAAGTTTTGAGGTTGTAATAATCATGGGTTTCAAGCTCGAGTGTCTTCACGCCAACGCCTAAGTGATTTTTCAGAATGTGGTCAACTTTGCTAGTGAAACTCCTTCCTACATCACCCTTTCCACATGCATTTTGTTTCAAGCCCAGTGTTTCCTCAGTGAAGATGAGGTTGGGACGGCATCTCCAAGAACGTAGAAATGCTCGAGAAACACAGGCAGCACGGGCAGCATCTCGCAGTTGCATTAGGGAATGTATATGACACCAGATGTCCTGCACAAACATGGAAAGAATAGTTGAACACTGGGATTTTAAAGGCAAACCGGTACTTCAATTAAAAAACAATGGAACCATATGGAGTAACATTCTACCCCAGATGCTCTGTGCATGTTTGCAGAAAATGTGCTGCATCACGGAGGTAGATAATTCATTGGAACATAACTGTGGTAGCATTAGTGGCTGTATAGAGAAGTTGTTTCCGTAACAGTGTTATTATATTAGTGGCTTTCCAAAACACACACACACAATTCTTAATGACTAGTACTGATTAAACTAGTATGTAGTCTATTCTTGCTTGAATTAAGCCTGGAGTAGTCAACAATATTGGTTTCTGTGCATTTGTGCGAATCAAGGAATGATGCTTTATTGTATGATAGCACGCAATAAATAAGTGAGTGTATCAAAGAAACAGAAATAAGCATTAACTTCTGCGTAGGGTACAGATAGTACTCGTAAATATTTAAACAGCATCCCTGATAGAAATTATAGAATCTACAGTGTAAGACACATGGCATAAACCTTGGAAACAAAGATGAGGTAATAGAACACAGACAATATAAAATAATGGCTTCCTACAAGAATATGCAGTTCAATTGGCTATTTGTACCAGAGTTAGGAAGCATAATAGTGAAATCAATGCCCTCGTGTGAGCAGTGAATCCAACGAAAATGTGCAGAGGAAGTACAAATACAATTTTTTTCTTGTAGAAACTTGGTTACAGCACAACACTTCAACAATGTATTAAAGTATCTCACTTATACTCAAGTTGTCACAACTGATAATTTTCCTTTTTCTTCAAGTATGAGGACACATACAGGCATGGTTTTAAGCTTGCTTATACTCCTGGTCTAATCTTGTTACTTGGGGACAGTCATATGATAGATCTATTCTCCAGCATTTCAATTTTCACAGAAGGAATCACGCAGGCAAAATGGACGACAGACAGGGAGGTATTTTGGTCTTAGTCAAGGATACGGCACAGGAAGTGTTCTAAAAACAGATCTACTACGCTGAATACTTGGCAGTTTTCTCATACCACTCTATATGGCTGAAATACCCTGAAGAAGGGAAATGTTGTGTTTTTCCAGGTAAACGATGTACCTAATAGAGGTGTGAAATTGATAGGAAAATTTGGAGATTGGCTTGGTAAAAGTTTTGGTAAAAACAAACTGGAAAAAGGCAATGTTGCATGTTTAGCATATTGCTTTGATTAGAACAATTTGGCTTAAGAGAAATAATCAAGTCTTTTGGAAAAATCTGTAAATTTACTAGATAAACTAGAAATGCCCATATGCCAGTGTGGTCATGGCTGGACCTATTTTCTGCTACAAGGAGCAAGTACAACTGCACAAGGTTTCGTGGGGACATGATGAATCCAGCCATTGAGCAGTTGGAAAGGGAACTGCAAAGGACCCTGTGACTCGTCAACCATCATCTTTAGGCAATACCATGTAAAAGGACTGCCGAAGTGTTGTCAAGGTGGGTTTTAACTACTTGTGTCAGTCCTCTGGTAATTAAATAGTTGATCAGGCTATGGCAGCACAACATTTGGTTATCTGTGTTTCCATTTTAAAAAAAAAAACTGGGGGAACCGAACCAAAGCTGTCCAGGTTTGTTGCCATGTAACTAAACTCGCCTCAGTTCTGAGGAAACTATAGCTTAGCCTTTACTGCCATAGTAACAAAGCAGTAAATTACTAAAAGATCTGTTCATAAAATTTTATTTAGCTAGCACAGGTCAACGAATTTTACCAGTTAGAGCAGTCATAGTAATATTTTACTTGCAAAAGTGTTCCATCATCAACATTTTACGACGTACCTCTGGAAGGTTTGGCCATGAATATCTAATTCTTTTACCACCCTGCGAATTATCGTCTTGGTTGCACAGTGAGCCCTTTCTTTTAGCCACTAAAGCAATCGATCCATCTGCAACACATCATGCATGGCTAAGAACAGTACAGACAATAATGGAAGAAAACAACAAACTGAAGCCCAGGAACGCACATACAGAAATCCAATTTGTTTCTCTCATCCAACTTTTGTGCAAGAACACTAACTGCTTTTAAAACCCCAACTCGCTTCAATTTAAGGGGAAAACACGTCAATTGACCATAGATATTTTTGCCAAACATCGATTGCAATCTGAATTGACCATTGATACTTTTTGCAAAACATTGCAACCTAACCCAATCTCATCAATTTCAGTTAATCCAACAGGACATCGACCAGCGAGATCCCCATCCTTTCCCAACGCCGTTGCTCTCCTCCCTCCCAAGTTTCATCTCTGACCCCATACCGTGAGTGGGTACTGTTGGCTCCTCATGTTGCGTAAGAGCGTGCAGTGATAATATTGTGAACAAGCTAAGCTATAGATGCAGGACATATTACAACAGAGACGAGGGAGCTAAGAGGCGGCTTACGACGGTCTTGGATTTGGCGACACCGCCGCTCCCGCTGCATGGACATGAGCCGATTCAGCTGCAGCAGCCCCATGATACGACGATTCTTGGGATCGACTCAGAAAATCAAGGGCACCAAGGTCTCTCCCTCTCTCTGATTTTTCCGCTCTCGTTGGTTCGTCTCCTATCTCTCTCTCTCTCTCTTCATCTATGCGCGTATTTATTTGAACCAAACCAGGCGCGAGGGGAGGGAGTCCAGAATCCTTCTGAAAATCTGAATAGGTATTTGGAACCAACACGGCGCGAGGCGAGGGAAGGAAATCGCGTCCGCGTCGCCGGGCGGGGCTACCACGGAAGGGATTGAATACGGACTCCGGATCAGCAGACGAAAACGCAGTTGGAATCTGAATTGACCATTGATATTTTTGCAAAACATTGCAATCTAACCCAAGTCTCATCAATTTCAGTTAATCCAACAGGACATCGACCAGTGAGATCCCCATCCTTTCCCAACGCCATTGCTCTCCTCCCTCCCAAGTTTCATCCTTTCCCAGCCTTCATGCTACTTGTGCATGCTACCACATGGCCCCTCTCAAGTCTCATATCGTGTCCACTGTATTGTTTGAGTGGATACTGTTGGCTCCTTTGGAACTATAATAGACAAGTATCATTATTTGATTACTGAATCATTTATCTCTAGAAATCTCCTCTAAAATTAATCTTTTCTGTCATTGAACCTCCTCTCCAGCTGGGTTGAAGATCTAGCCTAACACAATAAAATTAATCTTTTCTGAATCATTTTTTTTTCTTCCGGAAGAGAAACCGTAAACAGCAAACACAATAAAAAGATATATATATTTTTTATGAAGAAACATATGCGCAGCAAAAAGAGTCGTGTCGCAAAAGACCATGTTAGCAATAATATTCTGGACAAGTATAGATGCCAGGACATGAACATAACGTAGCAGAGATGAGCAACAGAGACTCAGAGAGGGAGCTAGCTAAGAGGCGGGGCTTACTACGGGCTTGGATTTGGCGACGCCGCCGCTTCTGCTCCCGCTGCATGGAGATGAGGCGCTTGAGCTCGAGCAGCCCCATGATACGACGATAGCTCGGATCGAGACGAGAAATCGAGGCGGTCCACCTCTGGTTCCCCTCCCTCTGTTCCTCTTCCTACTATCTGCATATCATCTCTCTCTGTCTATTATTTATTTGAACCCACGCACCCTCTCGGGCTTGATTTGAACTCAGATTCGATGCTCCCTCTCGGGTTTGATTTGAACTCTGATTCGATTTGAAGCCGACAAGGCGCGAGGGAAGGAGATCGCGTCGGCGCCGCCGGGCGGGGCTACCTACGTAGCTATACAAGGCCTTCTGTTCCGTGTGGGCCTCCCGACTCCGGGAAGAAGCTGGACTAGGGATGGCAATTGTGCCTGTTTACCTGTGTACCCGTGGGTAAATACCCTAATGTAGCCGGGTATAGGATGCATTCTTTACCCACAGGTATGAAAATGGGAGAAAATCTCTACCCATCGGGTAAACAGGTACGGGTATGGGTTAGCTCTACCGTGCACTCTCGCCCGTTAACCCGTGAAATATACTGACAGGTGGGCCATCCTAAAATAATAAACCATCCACCCTCTCGCACTCTCGGCTCGCTCGCGCCTCGGTTCCGCCCCTCTCGCGCTCGCCTCCTCGTCGCCTTCATCCGCCGGCCTCCTCCTCCCCGATCCCCCGGATCCCTCCTCCTCGTCCTCCTCCTCCGCCCCCCGGTCCCGCCTCCTCCGCTAGTCCGCCCCAGATCCGCCCCTCTCGCGCTCCGCCTCCTCGTCTCCTTCATCCGCCGGCCTCCTCCTCCTTGATCCGCCCCAGATCCGCCTCCTCCTCGTCCTCCTCCTCCCCCCTTGCAGTCGGCCTCCTCCTTGATCCGCCCCCTCTCGCGCTCGCCTCCTCGTCGCCTTCATCCGCCTCCTCCTCCTTGATCCGCCCCGGATCCGCCTCCTCCTCGTCCTCCTCCTCCGCCCCACCCGGCCGGCCTCCTCCTTCGCCCCTCCGGTACCCCCCCCTCGCCCATGTCCAATGCCGCCCATGGTCGACCCCAACAAGCCGTCATTGTTCCCCGACCTTCGCCAACCCTAGGGTTGGGTCTTTGGCTTTCCCGATTTGTTGACTTCATTGTTGGATTCCTTTGTTTTTGGTTTTGCCAACAGATTGTGTATGATGATGGTGAAGTCGCACCTCAATTTGCATCTGTAGTGCTTCACCAATTTGAATAGTTCTTGCACCCAGTAAAAGAGACTATTACTTCAATATTCAGATTAAATAAAATTATAAAGTGCATGGCCAATGTACATCCTATGGCTGCAAATTGTCATGATCCGTGAGTTATTATACAATTCCATTATAGAGGTAAAGATGGAAGTTAAACTTGTTCTCACTGTTCTTTGTTGTCCCAACATTAGCTTGAGCTTGGAGGTTCTTACTGAGCCTGTATTTCTGAAACATCCAAGAAATGATAACTTGTGCTACAGTTGTAGATACCATTTTCAACAGGAGAATTTCTGATTATTAGGTACCTGGAGGTGGCTTTTCAGATGATACAAGGTGAGTCCTGGAATGCCCATGAGCCTCATGACTGTTTTGGAGTAGCTTCTGGGTGACGAACATGAATATGTAAGAATTCAGCTGGCTTCTGTACATTGAGGAAATAAGAATAGTATACTTACTTTCTGCTCCACCTAATTGATTGACTGCATCTATAGATTATTGATTATTGATCTAAGATGTTATGGTTTTGTACTACCACTTCTATTTAGCAGAGACTTCCAAACAGAAAGCATAAAGTTCATTTGTTCATATTGTTGCCTTATTTTTCTACATCTATAGACATACTTTATGAATCTATTGATCGCGGGTAAACGGGTATACCAGGGCGCGGCAGTATGGGTGAGGTTTTTACCGTGGTCCTTGGGGTATGCCGCGGGCGTAAATCGGGGTCGCGGGTACGGGTATGGGCGAGCACTACCCGTATCCGCCGCGCCCGATTGCCATCCCTAAGCTGGACTCCGCGGACAGAAGCAGAGTGGGAAACCAACTCTGAGAGAAGACAGCACCGGGACCGGCTGACGAGGCCCCCACGTCGGTCCGAACCAGGTGGGTTTTTGGGCGGTCTAAGGACACAGTTTTTAAATTCTAATCTATTCGTGAAAGACTTTATATAAAAATAGTTATATGTATTTTTTATTAGTATAGCTGAACTCAGTATAATTTATACTATAATTTATCTATAGACTCCATCTTAAAAAATGTACCGACTTTAAACTTGCTATTGTTCATCCGTACACCTGCGCCACGTTGCAACGCAAGTATGAGGGCTTATTTTGGCACATTGAGGCAAATACTAGAAGGTTGTCTATACGAACCACCTTATGTTAGTACTGTTTGCAATCGTAATTACAAAAATGGTCGTATGCATGTCGTATTAGCAAACTGGCCTTTTTGCCGCACGATGGCTGGGCGGCGATGCCGTAGGGCTAACACGTGTAATCTGTCACCCGGCCGCCGGGCTGCAGGCAACCTGTCGCCCGGCCACCAAGCGGCCAAGGCTTGCCGCTCCATCACCGGGCACCAGGTGCCCACCAAGTGATTAAGCTCACCTGCCTTAATTATTTTTTGGTATATTATTGTTTGAATTTTTAAATATAACACATGAGTTTGAAAAATTACAAAATTTTATATGTAGCCTCCCGACATAACATAATTCATTGTATAATGTTTTTGACAACTTTACCCACTGTGAATGTTGTTTAAAAATTCGCACGATTTTGGTATATGTAGGAGTTGTTACATATAGTAAACGAGCTCTAAAAATTATAAAATTTTATGTGAAACCTCCCACATAGTAACCTAATTGTGTAATTTTTAAAAATTTTATGTACTCTGAATTTGCAATGTTAATTCGTGTTAATTTAACCGTAATTAGCAATATGCGATGCTCATTTAATTAGCCTACATGCGTGATTTATAATTTACAAACCAACAGCAATCATGCATGTAGGCAAATTACATCAGTATCGCATATCGCTAATTATAATTAAATTAACACGAATTAATATGAAAAAATTAGAGCTCAAAAAATTCTCAAAAAATTACACAATTAGGTTGACTATGTTAGAAGGTTTTACATAAAATTTTGTAATACATCTTGGCACGAACGTCTCCACACTATGCCCCGCGTGGGCGAAGTCTATCTCCACCTTCGCTGAGCTCACTGCATGCGTGTCAACCAAGGTGAGCTTGGGATACAAGCTCTCTGCCTCCGCATGGCTTCGCACCAGTGGCCTTACCTCTGCGAAGTCTACCAAACCCGCCTCCGCACTCCCTGCGAGGACTGTCGCGACCCACCTCCGCGCTGGCAAGGACTCCGGCCTCCACACGCTTCGCACCAGCGACTTCGCCTCTACGAGGTCTGCCCAACCAACCTCCCCATTTGTGAGAACTCCGGTCGCCGCAATGGAGGAAGCCTGCTCTGGCCTCCACAAGCACAACAGCACGGAAGCCGACAAGAGCAAAGATGCCTCCGCACCAGCCGACATAGACGAGACCTCGCTCGCTTCGGCAGCAGGACGGCACGCCTTTGCCAGCATGACTTTGCCGCTCACTTTATAGGCACGAAATCAACATGAATACATCGACACCATGGCTAGGTGACGATGAAAGACAAAGGCCACTTTATCAATCATCATCATCCATCTACGATTGACAAGGCGAGACGTATTCATACTATCACATCTAAGACCAACAAGGCTAGACGAAATTATGGTCTAGTACCGATGAAGCCAGATCACGATCCCATCAACACGTCCCAAGCGGATGGGACCGGACATTCCGTTGTTAGGCATCGACAAGGCAAAGGTAATACAACACGTACGCAATGAAGGCAGGTGTATATATGACTGGGCACCGACAAAGGCGATAGTCATCCTCTTCATCCACATATCCTATCCGTTAACTGATGTGATGATGGCGCATTGTGACTGGGCATTGGCGAAACAAGGCCACCCGCATCACATCCGCATCTTCACCGCTACATCCACACCAATATCATATATGCATATGGACGAGCAACGTACAGATGACGACCACAACATTGCTTAATCGGAAATATTCTGTAAGCATGCCCTACATATGTAATTAACCAGACGCCGTGCAAAGACGTTGGGAATCAGCGGACTACCCAATTTCCAGTCAGATATACCCCTTAAGCATAGGTGTAGAAGACAAAAAGATGAACTCCTGCAGATCATGTAATTTTGTATATTCAATACAAAATTAATTAAATATAGCGTTCCCAACTTGTTATGTTGTCTTTTGTTTTCATAAACATGCATTTTTGAAACCTTCTCTTATTGCCACTGCTGACTAGGTAAAACTATTTCGTTTTTTTATTTTTTGGTGGATAGCGAAAGGAACAAAATCACCAAAATTTCGGTTATTTCGGACGAATTTCGTTATAATGGCTCTGATTAAATTTAAAATTTAAGCATAAAAGTTAGAATAAAGAACATTTAAATTTTTAGTCCATGTGGTGGTAAGACGCTACGGCTCCTACGCGAGGTCCTGGGTTCCATACTTCCATCTCTCCACGCGCAAATATGCATAGTAAATTTATGTGGGCCCCACCTGGGACACGTGTCAGCGAAGAAAAATTTGAAAATATAGTTTGTTAGAAGTGGGAATCGATCCCGGGGACGCTTCAAATGAAAATATAGTGTCAACTCCCTTATGAGCCGCATGCCGAGGTCCTTGAAGAATTCTGTGTGGAAGTGCCCCAGTGCTTGACCCTAAAGCTGTTCATCCCGTCGAGGTGGTCGTGGCTGAGGCGCTCAGCCCAGAACAGGTTGGAGTTGCCCTCGAAGAGGGAGATGATGTGGTCGGAGTCGATCTCTGGGAGGACAAAATCCTTCTTGGACCAGACGCCGAAGCCGTAGGGCAAGGTGGTGCGGCTAACACGGGAGTCGACGAGGTCGTAGGAGCTCGGGAAGCGCGTGAGGGTGTCCATGTCGTGGCGCATGTCACGGCGACAGAAGCCGAGGCGAAAGCGTCGGTGGTATGGCGCATGCGGTGGGCGGCTTGGCGGGGGTACACACGGCAGGCCTGCTGGAGGGAGGCGACGAGCTGTCCAGGGGTACCTAAAAACTGTCTACGGTAACTCTTTCTGCCGCACTCTGATGACATCATGAGCTGAATGAAGTACTTGAAAATCACCAGACCTAGGAATAACCACTTCGACAGTAGCTACAGAAATATTCTTCATCATGAGCTGAACTAAGTACCTGAAAATCACTAGACCCTACGAATAACCACTTCGACAATAGCTATAGAAATATTCTTCAGGTGTTGCAGCTATTCTAAGGGCATCCATGGCGTGGGATGCCTGATGCCTCTAGATACACTAAGAATTGCCGTAATCTAACTTAGCCTATTCTTTTTAGCTTCTAAAAATTATTTTTTCCTTTTTTTTTTACAGTAACTAGTTTTTAAACGGAGTATTTTTTTCAAGATAGGATCTACTAGTTAATTGTAGTGCATAATATACCGACTTCATTTATATCGGCAAAAACTGCACGTGGGTTTCTGTTACTCTGTAATCTTTCGTACGAACAGCCCAAAAGCCAAAAGCCACAGCTAAAAGCCATAAATTTCAGCCAAAAAGAACATGCCCTTAAGCTATGTTCCAAACAACTTTTGTCTTTTGGTTTTTAAAAGCCGAAAGTTGAACAAAATGGCTCAAGGTAGTTTCTATAAGTCGTTTGTAGGAGTCACTGTAGGAGCTATTTACTTAATTAGGTTCAATTTTCTATTTTTAGTTTAGTTAATTCAGTTATCAACTTTCAAAAACTAAAGTATTTTTTACCGAATAAACCGAATGCCTACCCTACTTCCCGACGCGGGCGACGTCGACCATAGTGACACCTCTCCCTCTCCCGACGTGGACTACCTTGGCCAATTCGCGCGGCGCGTGCGAGTTTTTTCCCTTGGTGGCGGTACCTCGCTTGGTACTGGTACCTCACTTGGTATTGGTGCTAAGTTTTTCTTGCAACGTAGATTCGGTACCAAGAGGAGAGAGAGAGTGGTTTGGTACCTGAAAAAAATGCACATTAGTGCTCTAGTCTACCCAACCCTTCTGGCAGTGAGATCCCTGTTGCACGAAAAAGATGCATTAGACCACATGTTGTACTCCCCCGCCGTAGCGCCAAGGGAGCGCTGCAGGCCACTTGCTGTTATATGGGAGCACAGTAGGTGGAAATGCACATGGGCCTAATGCGGTATTGTACCATTTTAGGTGACACGTGGTGCCCTCCAGGCCTACCGTGGTGAGAGAATGGGCTATTTTGTACAATTTTGGTTGAGATGGGTGATTGCCATCGAAACAGTGAGGAGGCTAGATATGAGAAGGCTTCACAATTTATTCCAACCTCAGAACATTTCAATGTAGTACTCAGAACAATTCAATCTAACATTCGGAGAAATTCAATGTAACCCTCGGAACAATTCATTCTGACCTTGGTATAAAATGGTTTTCTGTTGTATGGTTTATTTTCTCTCTCTCTCTCTTCTCTTGTTTGGTTTCAGCTGAGCGGGCTGCGGCTGTTCCCTTAGTTTTGTTGTCGCCCGCTGTCTATTTCCTTATTAATTTAATGACACGAAGATCTCCTGCGGGTTTTAAAAAAATCTGCTAAAACAAAAAGAAAAATTAAATTGCTAAAGCTTGCACGAGAAGCTTGCTAAAGCTTGCGCGAGAAGCTTCTGGCCATGAAAAAGGCCCACACAAAACATTTCGGATCAGGAGATGGAGGCTCGGAGAAGCCGGACCGCTCGGCCCATAAATAGGCCTCCTTCTTCCTCCCAACTTCCCGATTCCACCTTCTCAAAATTCAAAAACCAGCGCGAAGCACCGCCGCTGCCGCGATGACGAAACCGTACCGTTGCGTCCGGTCTCTCAAGGATGCAAAGGCATGGGTCAGGATGCACGGCGCCAAGCGTCTCGTTCATCTCCGTCTCAAGGCGGTGGACGGGATCATCGAGGCCAAGGGCATCCGGAAGCTGCTGGCGAAAAAGGAGAAGAATCAGCAGTGGAAGGTGGAGCGGATCGAGCAGCTTGATCCTCTCGTCGAAATCCACGATGCGATAGAGGCGGCGAGAAAGCTCATCGAGAAGCTTCTCTGCGCCATCGCCACCACCGACGTGCCTCCCTCCGGCCTCATCGCCACCACCGATGTGCCTCCCTCCGGACGCATCGCCCGCGTCATCCCCCTAAACCTCGCCACTCAGCTCCGAGACGCCGGCACGAGGCTCCGCGAGCAGCAGCTCGGCAACGCCTCCGTCCGGGAGCTGGTCCAGCCTCTGGGGACACAGATCGAGACGCTGGGGCGGGCGCTCGTCGAGGTGGTGAGAACGCCGCTAGCCGAGGCACAGAACCCGCTCCCCAACCTCCGCGACGACCTCCTGGTGGCGAAGAGGAACCTATATCTTGTGTGGGGCACGCGGATCAGAATCCACCGTGAGGGCTGATCCGTCGCCGCCGAGCAAGAGACAAAAAGTTGCATAGATACTGCATAGGATGCTGAGGTTCTGCAAATATTAGTACTATTACATGCTGTGTGCGCTATGAAATCTGCAATACTTCAAATCTGGGTATAGATATGATTCTGATTTTGCTTGTATTTTCACTATTATGCTTCCTAATTCCAAATTTCCAATAGTGGTGGACCAAATTATGATGCTGTTTTTTTTGGTCTGGTCTGTTCAATCTATATTCTATACTCTTGTCAATACCAAGTTTGGCTAGTAACACTTCAATCGTCCTATTCTCATGAAAACTAAGCTCCAAACCTTACAAGTTTACTGAACTTCAGATGGATTTTAGCACGTCAGATTGAAGCAAGCCACAACAATGTTTTTAACCAACTTGGTTAAATCCAAATTGCCAAATGACTCACTTTTACTTGTATTTGATATTTGGATCAAAGCTCTTGCAATCACTCGCAATTCAGTTCACCAACATGGCCTTGTCTCTAGAAGAGCAGAAAAGGCTTTGTCCCCTAAAGGAGAGAGAGCAAGTGAAAAAACTAATTCCCTCACATGGGTTGTTACTTGCAGTTACGGTCTGTGCTGTTGCCTCAGGAACAGGTCGCAGTAAAAAGATGATGCAAGAGATCAGGATATATGGAGGCCGTTCGGTTATGTCTGCATCTTCAGTTTTTCAGTTCTCATGAGTAGGATCTAATAGGCCAAGGAATGTTCTTGAATTTACTCTTTCTGAATCAGCATTTTATGATATGATAAAGTAATGCTATAATGGTCGATATGTCGTGACAACACGTCGGGTACATATTTTCAGGATGCATTCTTGGATTTTAGAATGTTGTTTGGATTGGGGTAAATGTTTCTTGATGACTTCTCCACAGGAATGGAAACGTTGCAATTTGCAAAAGTAAATTCTTCCTCCTACGGTTGGGGCTCTGCATTTGTTCTGGTAATAAAGGCCAAGTTACTGCATGGCGAGGTAAATGTCAGAAGATGTTGTGGCAAAGGACTTCCTCCCATTTTTACACCCATTTCGTAGTAGTAGTAGTAGTTGTTGTATTTACTCGACTATTATTTGTTGTTCATGCCAATTGCTGCAATGTTTTTGTTTCTTGCCTCGCGGTGTCAGGTGTAGTAGGCGGCAACAAGAGGCATGCCATATAATGTAGGGAAACAAACTATGATTCTTTGACAATAATGTCTGTAAAACCATGACAAGTCTCATTGCTCAATGTCTGAAACTATCCAAAGTCCCCAATATTAGCTGTTTAACATTGCTCAAAGAGGAGGATTCATATTCTGAAATTTTGTTCCTTGCTTCAGTTGTTCTATTCCTAGGCGGCTTTGTGTGCCTCCTTTAGCACCTGCGTGTACTTCTTAAAACCTTTTTTAATGAAAATCCCAAAGGGGCTCCCCTCCCTTGTTAGCTCAACCATGCTCTTTGCAGAGCAGAAACCAATGATCTCCACATTCTTGAGGCTGGCATGCTTGTGTTCAGGCATCTGCCTCATATCTGGCGTCCCCAAAACGAAGCATGCTCCATGCAATCCTGCTGGACCTGCATAGGATCAATATTAATGTCACTTGAATTAATGGTTCCACCAGCAGATACTAGATGTCTTTGCAAGATGAACAGTAACTTACACCCAAGTTGAAAGTCTCCAAGACAGGAGAAGCATCCAGAAAAGAAACCAAAGACAAGAAATCATAGGCTGGGGAAAAAGCCTCATCTCCAAGAAGACTAATATTCAAGTACTTGAGGTGGAGGAATTTACCAGCTACCATTGGTGTATTAACGCTCTGCGTACATATTTCTCAGATTAATTATATTCCAGGGCATGGGTACTGTTATATGTCGTACCACTGGTATCTAATAATCTAAACTATCCAAAGTTTCAGAGTATACCTCACTAATCGAAGATATGATAAGAGTTTCAATATATGGCACCATGGATGGAAACTTGGTAATAGCATAACAGATAAAGTCCTCTGAACAGTCCATTTGTAGCTCCTTCACTTGAGATGGTTCTCCTAGTGAGAGTTGTACCAGGTGACCCAGGAGGTTAAAAGTGGAGAGGTTTGGAGCTTTGCTCTCTATCACGTGCAGCCTGTGGCACGCAAACACACTCAGGCAGCTGAGCTGCTCCAGCAGACATGGTATCTTAAGGCAGGTTATCTCAGTGCAATGGCTGAGTTTCAACTGCTCCAAAGCAAAAGAATTGGAAAGAAGGCACCCTAACTCGTCCCCTGTAATATGCACTAGACACAGATGCAGCTTTGTCAGGCTTCTCAAGCAATCAAATCCAACCGTGGGACGGAAGGCACAACACCTCAGGTCAAGATACCGAATTGAGTTTCCCCTCCCATCAAAGAAAAGTGAGCATGGGAATCTATACCCTCCCTCGTAGTTTGAAGGCAGCAAAAGGATGACTTCTTCAATCCCTGGAGTAATAGCAAGCCGAAGCCAACTATTAAGATAACAAGTTTTGAGGTTGTAATAATCATGGGTTTCAAGCTCGAGTGTCTTCACGCCAACGCCTAAGTGATTTTTCAGAATGTGGTCAACTTTGCTAGTGAAACTCCTTCCTACATCACCCTTTCCACATGCATTTTGTTTCAAGCCCAGTGTTTCCTCAGTGAAGATGAGGTTGGGACGGCATCTCCAAGAACGTAGAAATGCTCGAGAAACACAGGCAGCACGGGCAGCATCTCGCAGTTGCATTAGGGAATGTATATAACACCAGATGTCCTGCACAAACATGGAAAGAATAGTTGAACACTGCGATTTTAAAGGCAAACCGTTACTATATTAAAAAACAATAGAACCATATGGAGTAACATTCTACCCCAGTTGCTTTGTGCATGTTTGCAGAAAATGTGCTGCATCACGGAGGTAGATAGTTCATTGGAACATAACTGTGTTACGTAAGTTGAGCATTGTATAGAGAAGTTGTTTTGTTTCCGTAACAGTGTTATTAGTGGCTTTCCAAAACACACACACACAATTCTTTGTGGCTAGTACTGATTAAACTAGTATGTCAACAATATTGGTTTCTGTGCATTTGTGCGAATCAAGGAATGATGCTTTATTGTATGATAACACGCAATAAATAAGTGAGTGTATCAAAGAAACAGAAATAAGCATTAACTTCTGCGTAGGGTACAGATAGTACTCGTAAATATTTAAACAGCATATGACAGATCTATTCTCCAGCATTTCAATTTTCACAGAAGGAGATCATGCAGGCAAAATGGACGACAGACAGGGAGGTATTTTGGTCTTAGTCAAGGATACGGCACAGGAAGTGTTCTAAAAACAGATCTACTACGCTGAATACTTGGCAGTTTTCTCATACCACTCTATATGGCTAAAATACCCTGAAGAAGGGAAATGTTGTGTTTTTCCAGGTCAACGATGTACCTAATAGAGGTGTGAAATTGATAGGAAAATTTGGAGATTGGCTTGGTAAAAGTTTTGGTAAAAACAAACTGGAAAAAGGCAATGTTGCATGTTTAGCATATTGCTTTGATTAGAACAATTTGGCTTAAGAGAAATAATCAAGTCTTTTGGAAAAATCTGTAAATTTACTAGATAAACTAGGAATGCCCATATGCCAGTGTGGTCATGGCTGGACCTATTTTCTGCTACAAGGAGCAAGTACAACTGCACAAGGTTTCGTGGGGAAATGATGAATCCAGCCATTGAGCAGTTGGAAATGGAACTGCAAAGGACCCTGTGACTTGTCAACCATCTTCTACTATGGTTGCCATGTAACTAAACTCGCCTCAGTTCTGAGGAAACTATAGCTTAGCCTTTACTGCCATAGTAACAAAGCAGTAAATTAATAAAAGATCTGTTCATAAATTTTTATTTAGCTAGCACAGGTCAACGAATTTTACCAGTTAGAGAAGTCATAGTAATATTTTACTTGCAAAAGTGTTCCATCATCAACATTTTACGACGTACCTCTGGAAGGTTTGGCCATGAATATCTACTTCTTTTACCACCCTGCGAATTATCGTCTTGGTTGCACAGTGAGCCCTTTCTTTTCGCGACTAAAGCAATCGATCCATCTGCAACACATCATGCATGGCTAAGAACAGTACAGACAATAATGGAAGAAAACAACAAACTGAAGCCCAGGAACGCACATACAGAAATCCAATTTGTTTCTCTCATCCAACTTTTGTGCAAGAACACTAACTGCTTTTAAAACCCCAACTCACTTCAATTTAAGGGGAAAAAACGCCAATTGACCATAGATATTTTTGCCAAACATCGATTGCAATCTGAATTGACCATTGATATTTTTGCAAAACATTGCAACCTAACCCAAGTCTCATCAATTTCAGTTAATCCAACAGGACATCGACCAGCGAGATCCCCATCCTTTCCCAACGCCGTTGCTCTCCTCCCTCCCAAGTTTCATCTCTTCTGACCCCATACCGGCTAAACAGTGCTTTAGCTTCATGCTACTTTTGCATGCTACCACATGGCGCCTCTCAAGTCTCATATCACGTTCACTGTATTGCTTGAGTGGGTACTGTTGGCTCCTCATGTTGAGTAAGAGCGTGCAGTGATAATATCGTGAACAAGCTAAGCTACAGATGCAGGACATATTACAACAGAGACGAGGGAGCTAAGAGGCGGCTTACCACGGTCTTGGATTTGGCGACGCCGCCGCTCCCGCTGCAAGGACATGAGCCGATTCAGCTGCAGCAGCCCCATGATACGACGATTCTTGGGATCGACTCAGAAAATCAAGGGCACCAAGGGCTCTCCCTCTCTCTGATTTTTCCGCTCTCGTTGGTTCGTCTTCTATCTCTCTGTCTCTCTCTGCCTCTCTTCATCTATGCGCGTATTTATTTGAACCCAACCAGGCGCGAGGGTCCGGAATCCTTCTGAAAATCTGAATAGGTATTTGGAACCAACACGGCGCGAGGCGAGGGAAGGAAATCGCGTCTGCGTCGCCGGAAGGGATTGAATACGGACTCCGGATCAGCAGACGAAAACGCAGTTGGAATCCAAACCCTAACCCTTAAGACGGTACGAAAACGCATGTCGAGTGGTTGTTGCTGGACTCGGCCCGCCCTGCCGCCACTCTCGGTTGAGCTCTGTGCTAACCAGGGAAAAATCTTTTCGCCGTTAAAAAAAATTCGGCAGCTAGCGAAACAACCGAAAGAAACGAAATTTCGTTCATAGTTTTGGGCGAAATTTTCAAACTTCATTCAAATTTTGACGAAATTTAACCAAATTTAGACAAATTTCAAACAAAGATAAATTCAGTCAAAATTTGACCAAATATTCTTGCTTTCGTTGGGTAACGAAAAACCATTGATCATGAAAAAAAAACATAGCCTATATATTTTTTTTGCAAGCACCAATGAAATAAACCAAGTTAAAACCCATATACAACGTTAAAAGAACAGAGCTTCCACATATTTACTTCATCTTATACTAGAAGTTGATACATAGGTCGCTTTTGTATAGTTCTGAATCCGGATGATGCAAAGTTCAGTCCTCGCGACAAAACTTGAAAAGAAACAAGAAGAAAACATAAAAATCAGGTCCCGTCATTTACCCATTTAGATCAAGCATCATCAATTCCTATAATGCCAGGCCACAAAATTAAGGAGCACCTACTGCACCCTCCGGAATGTCAAGATATACAATTAATAATCTAATGTTGCGATAGAACTGTCACAAATCCCATAATATTCATAGAATTATAAGATAAACAACAGGATAAGTATCGCTACTCGCTCATACCCAAAACACCTAGTATTGAATAAATTCTATTTGTCGCAACAAAACTATCCTTTCACACCAGAGTTCTTTTGTTCTGCTTCATCTATATTTAGAATCTTTTACTTGCAGCCTCAAATGTAATCAGACGATTCGAATGGTGGTGTTTGTGCATGGCATGGAAGCTTTGCTTATTTAGGATGCTGCCTCAGGCTGCGATAACCGAGTCTTCAACACTGGTTAGTTCGTTCGTTACGGCAGACCAATGTTAATTGTGAATAATGGAGATTAAGTTATAGCGATGAACTGTTGCTGACTGAGGATCGCTTAAGCTGTAATGCTGTATTGTGGGAATGGGGAAGAGATATCTGGGTAAATTCAAGTTGTCCCGGCTACTGAGGTGTAACCTTGCCCATATTTTGTTTCCCATATTTTATCTGGAGATAACCATCATCCTGAGATGTGCGTGGATATTTTATCTGAGCTGTATTGTTGAGCGTGCTGCACAGCTTGACATTGTGGTCGCTAACAAGCTTGTCAGGCTCCACAGCCAGGAGGACATTACCCTGCTCTTATGTTGCTCTTAGATTTCCTGCATGGACACGACATTTTGCTACGAGTGATCTTATCTAGTTTTAGCCGGACATCATGAAGTGTGCAACGATGTACTTTAATTTGAGCAGAAACTTTTGTGTTTTCTCCCGTCTGCTTCAGGATTGTGAGGACGGATTTTGTACCGCAAGTGTTTCGTCCTTCTTGGTGACTTCCAAGCGCCATTAAATGTCATGATTAGCACTAATTAATTAAATATGATTAACATTAATTAAGCATTAGTGCTAGTTACAGGCGTGGCTGGCCGAGCTCAAGGAGATGACTAAATTTATAAAAACAGATATCTTAAGCTAAATTAAAAGAGATATAATGCCATTTACATGGACAATTCACCGAATCACCGAGAGCCGCAGCCACGGGGCTTGCGCCCATTGGCATCGTCTCTCTCCGGGACCATTCCGGGAGGAAGCGAGCAACAGGCTAACCAGGACACACGCCCATCTCTGCTACTGACGAAAGTTCATAAATGGCCAAGAAAAGATCGGCAACCTAGCGAGCGTCCCTCCCAAGAAGACAAATTCGGCTTCATCCAAGTATAGCCGTTGCAGCGGAAGACCACCACCGGCTTGGACAGCGATTTGCGCAAGAAATTGACCTCGACTCGACAGATCCACACGCATGAGATAAGCCCGGCCGGGTCACTCGACATGCAGTCAATTGCTTCCATTGCAGCCATTGATGGTACATGGCCTAGCTAGCTAGGCCGTGACGCTACCGCATGCATGGCGTCCACCCATGAATGCTCTTGTGGACCAGAGCTCACAAGCTTAGCTTGGTTTATCTCCGGTTAATGGGAATAAGCTGGCGTCTAAGGCGTAGTAAAGAACTGAAGATGGGCTACATACGATCGATGCACATCGGCATTGCACAGGAAACTTCAAGCTACTGTCATGTAGACCCGGAATCGCTTCGACAGAGACGGCCAACTAGTCGTCTAAATCCGTATTGATTCATTCGATTTACAATCATTACTCTTTATCCTCTTTGATGTGTTCTTCTTTCCTTCTTTTGACATAACGTATTTCATTGTGTAATTTTTTAGCAATTTTATCCACTCTGAATGTTGCTTAAAAATTCATCCGATTATGATATTTGTAGGAATTATTATATATAGCAAACGAGCTCCAATATTTATAATTTTTTTGTTCAGCCTCTTGACACAGTTATCCTAATTGTCTATTTTTTAGGGGGATTTTTATGCATTATGAATTTTGCTTGACAGATGCTGGCGCGCCTAGGTCCCGCGCGGGTGGAGCGTCATAACACGATTCTTTCTTCAATAATCTTATTTTGTTCGAAATTACAGTAATACACAAGATCAGCAAATTTGGCAGATGATGGTGACGTCCAGTGCAGCCTGCCTTGCATCCTGAGGCTGTGATGCTTCACCAATTAATGCGAGTATGGGACTGTCTTGGTGATCAATTGCAAATGTAATTGATCAGGGCATGAGGCTCCTTGAGCAGTTTTCCAGTCGACCAACATTTTGCAGTGCACACTGCAAACTCCGCTGAAGCTAGCTGGTTTAAGTAGGATCAAATATGGTAAATGAAGACATGCGTTACCTGGAAAATGACCAGGTTTAAGTAGGCGGGTCTAACATCCTCAAATATGGTAAAAAGAGATGAAATTACAGCAGTGTCAGTGAACTTCCTTTTTAAGTCAAAAATCTCATTGACGTATTGCTTATGCAAGTATTAGTTTATTGGTAGAAGATATCTTTCCATTTACAAATAGTGGCCCAGTGGCACTTTCAAGCAGCAGAGCAAAGTATTCTTGTAAGGACTTCAATCTTGAATTCTTTGATACAGTGTTGGCTTATGAGTTTCGAGTACTGAAAAATGCATAGGATCTTGTCATGAGCTGTATACCTTGCAGCCATCAATTTGCAACAGCCTGTCCATTCTTCAGAGAGGACAAACTTACGATAGTTGTACAATTAAATGGCTTTCTCCAGGGAGTAAGAAACGGAACCGGGCGTGACATGGAACCTAACTGCATAAATTAGTACAGAAGACATGAGTCTTTTTAAGATACCTGTAGAAAATAGGCACAAGAATAGGGAGACAGCGAAGCCTGAACCTGATGCTGACACTAGAAGACTTTGGTGTAAGTAACCTTGGATTACTATGTAGAAAAAAATGTCCGTTTCAATATATATATATATATATATATATATATATGCCTCCATGCTCCAGTAAAAAAGGAAAGTACAAAGATGGAATGGGTGGGGGAAAAAGTGATAATCTGGTATTACCATTTTGCTGCTGTACGACTGAAGTAAGTAGAAACCTTACAGTGACAATTTGTCAAAACTGGACAAGATTAAGTTGCGGCACGGATGACGGCAGCATAGTTCAGTACCACAAAATGAGATCCAGCAGGCAGTGAAAAAAGCGATGGCTAACCTACCAAACTTGGGAGACAATGACGCCCGTTTGTACGTAAACGAAGAATCTAACAAGTAGAACATTTTGTCTATTTAGATGAATTGTGATGTGAGCTGGCTGAAAAGGAAAGCTGTTGGCTATCCATGATGATGATGAAATTAAACTTGGCTTTCAGGTTATAGATTTTAACAGCTGCAAGCTTGCAGGTTATAGATCTCATAAGAATCGACGATGGGGCACTGTTTCATTGTGACGAGCCTTCAATTTGTATCACTGGAATTACTTCAGTAATGATCTTGTTTCAAATAAAATTGCTTCAGTAATAACATGGCAACTCTGTTGCAACAAAATGGAGCGGAAACATTTGCAACATCGGAAACATTTGTAACATGCTGAGGAAGTGAGGATAAATATCTCATACTTTCCATTTCAAGACAAAGCGCAACAGTACATGGTATCATCCCAATACCTGCCAGCTCTCACATATTAGAAGAGGGATGGTGCTTGTAATATTTGCACCATATCTAGTACATAATCTACTATTTCTGAGATCATATAATCTCATAAATATGGGAAGAATCAAGTTGCCGTACATTCAGCATATGATAAAATTAATCAGCTCTCAGGCCTGAAGTCTAAATACTGTTAGCTTAGGGGCTTCACTTGCCATAGTTTCCATTCTTCCTATGTACAAAAATATCGACCTTGGTGATTATCAGTGGTCGTCTAGAACTCGACCTTTGTATGATCTGCTGCTTGTAACTGACTTGTGTCAATTGATCCATGCAGGCTATTAGACTTTGCCAAGGTGCACAACACAAGTGAGCCATCATCCATTATACGAACCATCAAAATTCAGTGCTGAAACCCCATTCTCCTGGCTTTGCTCATTGCCGATATGCAAAGCATTTTGGAGATCCTCCTCCCACAAATCCCTTTGCTGAAAAAAGAGGTAAACAGTATTACGATAAGATGCATATTAACTCTCATTAATTAGGTAGATTGAAAATCTTCAGGCAACAATCACCTGCTTTTGAAAAGCATACTGTGTGTTGGCTGTGTGGGGTAGAGCCGTGTCTAACAGACGTAGGGAGCATTGGTTCTCCATAGTACCCGAACCGAAGGACTGGAAAAGATATGATTGGTCACAAAATGGAAAAGCTGCACCAGCACCTTCCAGTGGAAAGATCGAGCTCACTGAAGGGCCACAGGCTTGGTACATCTGAATATACAGAGGAAATAACATGTTAGGAGCAGATTGTTTCATGGACTCGAAGCAGAAGTGAGATAAGTCAAGCTCACATCTTTGTGTAAGAGGGTAGACAAGTTGCTGATGTCAAGTTGTGGATTCACGGTGGCCAGCTTCATGGACAAGAACTGAAAGCGTAAAACAGTGATAGAATTAGAATTCGATAAGAATTACTAACTCTGTTTGTGTGACACAACTTTCTGTATGCAGAATCTAACCTCGACTTGCTGCTGCAGCGATTGTACATAGTTTATGATCTCATCAAGCATGAGCGCTTTGCCAACCACCTACAGTAGGGAATTTGTTCAAGTTAGCCAACTTATGGGTAACAACTGGCACTTTGAAACAACAGTGTCCCATTCGGAAAACCTTATGATACCTTGTTACATGCTGGAACTAGATCTTGAAGCACTTTCATCCTCTGGCTAATCCTCTCTCTTCTAACCTATTAAACCACAATTTTGCACTCAAGCCATTTTGTTTACAATTTTGCCATATAATTGAAATGACAGAAACAAGAGTAAATTTCTGTATATTACCCTCTCTGCAAGGCTGTGGCTATCAGTTGCCTGCCCTCTCCTTGCCCGGACATGGACGTAGTCCTTGGGAGGCTCAACCGCCGGCTTGGAGTTCTTCCCCTTGCCCTGCTTCTGCCCTCTGTCCCCGGCCGAGCTATCGCTCGCCGTCTCCTCCACCTTGGGCTTCAACGGCCCCTCCTCCATTTTGCATTTCTTAGAGTCCGGTCCCTTCGCCTCTCCCACCTGCAAACCAAAATCGACGTCATCTTCAGCGTCAATAACTAGCGAACCAGTCCATGGCAGAATTCCCTCTACGAAGCTGTAGCTCCCCACCTTGCAAGGGCTGCTGCTAAAAAAGGCCTCCTTGCCCTTCCCAGTACCATCCCCCGTGGGCGCCTTCCTCTTCCTGGCATTGGCGTCCCTCGCGTGAGCCCAGGCCGGGTCGGACACCGAGGACCCCTCCCGGGAGCCGCCGAGCTCGCCGTTCCCCGCCGGCACCCCGTAGAGACCGCCGCCAGCCACCCTCGCCTCGCGCTCAGCGAACCCCGCGCCGCCGCATAGCGTCTCCAAGAACCCACCGTCCAGCAACGGCGCAACGAAGTCGAGCCCCGGGGTGCTGGAGGACGAGGCCATCGGCAGGCTGGCAACGTAGTCGCTGTCCATCGTTCCCGGCGCCAAGAAACCGCGAGGATTGCGCAGGAAGCAAAGCAAAGCAGGTCAAGAAGTGGGTTTGGGGAAAGTGGGCGAGGCAGGAAGGCCGAGGTGGGGAACCCGCGGATTGATTTATAGAGGAGGGTTCGGGTGGTGGTGGTTGTGGCAGCGGCGGTGGAGGGCAGTGCGGAGTGGCGGTGTGGTAGCCTGCTAGGGGGATGGATGCTTGCGGCGGTGGGTTACTAAGCGCGTCTGCTCGTTTGGCCTTCTTCGTTGGCCTTTTTCGCTTCTATCTTCTAGTTTTTTAATTTTATTTTTTTGTTTTTTATTTTTTTCTTATGGGTCTATTCTTTGACGGCTTCTAGAAGCAACTTTTGGCTTTTACTATAGTACTTAATTTTTAGACGGAGTATTTTCTCAAGACAGGGGTCTACAAGTTAATTGTAGTACACGTAAAAAGCACAACATCTGTATCAATTAAAATCGCAAACGAGTATCCCTCTCTCTGTAATCTTTATCACAAACAGCTAAAATTCAAAAAAATCAACCAAAAACTATAAGCCACAGCCATATCAAACATGCCATATATTCCTTTGCATTATCCATAATAGGGTAACTTACTTTTTTTCCATTTTATTCTTTTAATTTAATTACGTTAAAAAATTATCAGCAGCTACAATATAAAATAAACAGCTGCAGTGTCGAATATTAAAAATAAGTTGTAAGTGAAAAAAAAAACCCAAATGAGCAAGGCTGACCCCTGTTAGTTTCAAAGAAGCCGGCCGATTGTAATGCACTTTATGAAAACCAACGGACTTTTTTCCATTTTGACCTTAGTGATCATACTCATGATCCTGTTTGCGCAATCCAAGAGTAGATATAAGAGGCTTTTTTTTTGTCATAATTCAATTTAAAGAACGGTTGCCTAAATACACGCGCACCAGTAAAGACAGCCAGGTATCATGAAATAGAGAGAGTATTTTGAGTACACTGCCATAATTCATTTTAGTCTTTTACCTCTCACTGCCGATAGAACGATGACAGGATAAGGATCCGCTGCGGGTGTGTTTGCACTTTACACCAGAGCACGAAAGAATCAGAGGCTATTTGATAAAAATATTGTATGATGGAATTAGTTAGGTCTTTTGGTTTCAGTTTTTGACTTATTTTTTTACTATTTATAAATTTCATTTTTTTCTAAATTTTTAGGTTTTTTGAGCTTTTTTGCTGGTTCTTTTTTTCGTATTCGTTTACGTTGTCCGTGATGAGCTAACATATTTTTCTATTTTTAAATTTTAATTATATCAAATAAGTCATATTTAGTTATAGTAAAATTTTAGTCACTACATTATAATTTTATCCATAAACTACAGTGTACTTGTAAGTTGTAATTGCATGATATTTATTGCATTTGTATCTTACTCTGTCACGAAACCCTCTCAACCCACTAGCGGATGGAAGACGTTTCTGGAGCCATGCTCGGCATTTCCGGCGCTGATTAGGTGCATAATAAAGGCCGTATTTGTCCAGGCTTGCTTCAGATTTTTTCGGCTCCGAAATTATTTTTCTAGCTAAATACTCGAAACCTAAAAATAAACTAAAAATTTGAAGCCGAGTCAGACCCTTGGTCTCGGCTTCTCTCTTTTTGGCTAAAAAGTCAGGTTTCAAGAGAAGTTATAAAATTCGAGTTTTAAATTTGTAGTTCATTTTGAGTTCGGGTCTAAATTCTTAGTTTATTTTTGGGCTTCGAAACTCGTACGTTTGTCCAAAAAAATGGCTTTGAAACGCCAAAAACTGAAGCTGACCCCGGCCAAACGGGCCTAAGCATTAACCACTGTGGCTTCAAATTATTTGAGTTTCTCCCTCGCAAAAAAAAAAAGTTTCTAATTGTTGTGGTCGCTTGGCTGAACCAGAAAGGAAATGGATCTGAACGGCATCCGCCTAATTGCTTCGCTAGAAGTAGAATTTGGATGCAAAATTGAAGCTAGCTCACGAGCCAGCTGTGTGAATTACACTTGCGGATACAATGGATCTGCCTAAAGTCAACAAGCTTAATTAACTTCCTGCTCTAAGTAGCATCCATCTATACCCGCAACCGATTGCTTTGTTGATTCATGCGAGGTAGTCGGCATATGAGTTCCGCGAGTTCTAGCTTGCGTGTTCCGAACTTCCGACGAGAGGTCGGAGGTTCCGGTTGAGACGACTTTAGTTTTCTAAATTTTTTATTTTTAATTTATTTAAATTAAAAGCCACTTAGAATATGGGCCTGTTCTTTTGCTACTGACATGACTTTTGGTCATGCTTGTGGTTTTGAATTTGTTTGTATGAGAGATTACAGAGTAACAGAAACTCACATGCGGTTTTTTCCAATATAAATGAAGTTAATAAAGTATATACTACAATTAACTAGCAGACTCTATCTTAAAAATATATTCTATTTAAAAGCTAGTTACTGTAGAAAAACCAAAAAGCAGCTTTTAGAAGCTGAAAGAACATGGCCTATATTGACTTTTAATTATGGTTTATTTCGGTTTGTTTGTTTTTTGTTTTTTTGATTTTTTTCTCTTTATTTCTTTGTAATGTCCATGATGATATAACATGCTTGTTTAATTTTTTTCTTATTTTTTAAAAAGCTAATAGCCGCTATAATATACTGTTGCAAATAATGCATAGAAAAATAGAGACAAGAGACACGAAAATTTTACGTGGAGAATCCTTGCGGGAAAAAACCACAGGCGCTCGAAGGCAAGTCACTGTAATGAGGAGAGTTTACAATGAAGCGTTTGCTCTTGAGCACAACTTGTGCATGTACCTGCCATGTCACGTCTGGTATAAGACGATGAAGTATCCTACACGAACACGATACGAATTCGGATCAACTTTAACATATACTTTTAACTAAAAAACCAAAAGCTATAGTCATAAGCTTAAACTATAAGCTAGTTGGAGCAGGGAAGCTCGGTAGTTTGCCTTAATTATCTTTATGTTGCACAATCTTAACTGTTTTTTTCTGGTTCGACACTTCGAATTAGATCCAAGTAACCAAACTTTTTTGTCCGAAATCCTTGCACAACTTCTACATATTGAGTTGGAGGGCAATGACAGAATTCAAACTCTACTGGATAAATATTCTCCCGAAGCCAGGGATGATCACCCCAACTCCCAGACACAGTCGCTATCTGAAGAATACTAGTAGCTAACTGGATCGAGTCAGTGACCAATCATGCATTCGCAAATATATATTGCAATAAGAAAGCAAAACCAAACTTGACGTTTGCCATCCGTGCCGGGTGCATTCACATAAGCAAACAAATAAATGAGGCCATTCTGCGATCGTCAAACTTGTGTGCTTGCAACATTTAGTGCGTCCTTCCTGGACCTGCAGATTTTGGAAGATTTACACTTCAACAAAAGGGAGCTGAAACATATGCAAATTATGAATCGTCGAGTACAAGAGGGCTAGCTGGATCTGCATTGCAGTACACGTTAGTGTTCTACACTTCTGCTAGCATTTTTTTTTAAATTTCCTTCGGGGCATTATATAGTACAAGCATTTAATATAATCCGTCTCAAATACCCCAGAAGACAAGGAGGGCGCAGAGGCACTCCCAGGTAAAAAAAGGAGGTGTACAGGGCAGACTAAACAACTATACAAGGGTTTTTGGTCAGCTGCTAAGGAAAGACTTTTGTGGCAGTGTGTTCGGTTAATCGCATGCATCCTTACGCTCTCTAGTCAAACTAACCTCGATGTTGCTGCGAGTCACATGCGCTGCGGCGTTAATTAAGCAAGAAAAAATCTTGCAAACCAACTCCGGATTCTAGAGTCTAGACCAGCTCGATACAAGTAGGAGCAGTTCAATTCATGAGTACTGTGCTGCATGGGGTAGATAGACGAATTCATGAGTACTGACGAGCTCGATCGCGGCGGAGGGACACCCTGGGCGCGACGCGCTGCCTGCCGAGCTCGAGGAGCTCGGCGTTGCGGCGAGCGCGATGCGGCGCTGGCACGGCTCCTCGTCGATCGGCGGCCGCGACGCCGTGCAGTGTGGCAGCAGGCGCTAGCAGCAGTAGGTTGTCCGTAATCCACCAGCTGGCCTGCAACACCAGCTGCAGTGCAGAGTGGGCTAGCAGTAGTAGGTGGATTGAAAGTTGAAGCACTGTGCCACCGTAGTGTTCATGAATTGGCACAAGTGCTAGACCACTAGTATCCTTACTCGATCATTCGCTGGGACAACTAACTGAACGTGATGCTACTACGAAAGATCAGATCGCGTAGGTACTACCAGATCTCCCAGCTACTATGAAGGAATATAGTACCAGGATTGGGTGCCTCTTGTGTGTTCTTTTCAGTACACTAGCTGTACTTGTTTAATCAAATCATATACTAGGATGCAGCCAAATGCCTTGAAAAAGATGGGGTTCAGTTGATTAATCACTCCTCCTGCTCAATAATTTCAGCAGGCAGGGAAGGAGAAATGCTGGCCATAAAATGGCTAATTTCCATTTGCTGCTGGGTATTGCGATTGCGATTTTTTTTTGGGTACCAAGCTGTAGTAGAACAAAACAAGTTCTAGTTTAGCAAATAGCTCTAGTATCGTATCGGCAGTATATTCCTAGCAATCTGGCGACTCGCCATATAAAAATCTGTACTGTTTCTTCACCTGTCATGCTCTCTTAACTTTGTCACTGACTCACTGTCGTTGGGTTTAGTGGTTGTTGGATCTGAACTAACAGCAAAAGGTTTGGTGCCTTGGTGGATCAGGATCTCAAGCGAGAAGGCTGCCTCATAGTATTTCCTCTCCCTTATTTCTTTTGAGAGAGTATTTCCTCTTGGGTTGAGGACTTTTGTTTTGGCCGGCCCAAGGTGCACATCCTCTGACTGAAACAAAGCGCCGGCAATCGAGGCCGACTTGCAAATGGAGCTCAAAGATTGAACAAGCACAGCCTTATAAGGTTCGTATCTGACATGTCAAAGGCTCAAAGCAAAAGATAGAAATTTTCGTATGGTCATACCATGCAAAGGATCAGACTTCAGGTGGCAATGCTCATTCCCAATTCCCAATGAGCAGGCTGCAAGATGGCCCCGCTCAATTGGGCTGAAAAATAGGACCTTATAGGCCGAAATGAGCGGGACCTAATAACTCCAAAATCTTCAGTAGTGTACAAAACACACTATCCTACGTTGCAGCACACTGCAAACCACAGCTAACAGCTGCAACAGCGAATAAAGTGGCAAGCATAATTTTTCCAGACAATCCACATTCTTCCGCATCAAAATTGCTATGCTTGAGATATAGTAGGACCGTAATCATACATAGCCACAGTCAAACCATTACCGATAACAAGATGGTTAACAATATCGAATCATGAAGCAAACAGAAAGGAAAACAGAATTCTTGATGCAGTACAAGTCTACTACAGGTGAACAAATCCAAAACTGCTGCTGTTGAAAATATTTCACTCAGCCTGGCAAGCTTGTTGGTGACCACAATGTCAAGCTGTGCGATTTCAGCACGGTATGTCCTGTCTGCAGAAAGATACTAGTGTTAGCAAATAATTGATAGAGCATTGAACGTAGGGACAGCTGCAGCTCTCAAAATCAATCAGCTTGAAGAAGATCAAAATGCATACCTGTTGTGCATCATGAGCAGCTCCAGCTCAGAGACATTGTGCACCACAAACTTGTCGAACTTGTTGGGCAGGTAATGCCTGTTCTTTTTGTCAGAAACATATCCAATATTGGGCATCAAGATGCAACCCTTGAACTTCCTCCTGACACGAGAATCGATACCCTTTGGCCTGCGCCAGCTTGGCTACACATAACAGTAGAAGTGGATTAGGCTTCCGGCTTCCGACTTATTTTCCACTGTTTCTAAATTTCGTCTCTTTCTAATCTTTTGGATTTTTTGAGTTTTTTTACCGGTTCTTTTTTCCGTATTCGTTTGTATTATACGTGCTGAGCTAACCCGTTTTTTATATTTTCAAACTTTTAAATTTTAAGTATGTCAAATAAGTAACCATCAGCTACAGTATAATTTCAGCCAGCTACAATAAAAATTCAGCCATAAGCCATAAACATTCAGCCCAACCGAGCACCACCTAATTAACACATCGGATAGCAGCTTCAGCGAGCATAGCAAAATAAGTACGGAAAAGGAAAAAAAATACAACACCAAGCATTCAATGTATTGGAAGAATGATGACGAGAACCATAACAGAAAGAGAAAACTAGCCATGTTGTGTAGATGATCGATTCGACTGCAGTATTGCTATTAGCATAGTGAACACAACATAAGCGCAACAATTGCAAAGGAATAACCAAATAAGACTCCTTGACAAAGCTACTTGGAACAAACACCACACTCTAGCTAGATAAGCACACTAATGGTACTCATCTCTTGCTAACTCCATGCAACATTCAGTTTCAGCAGAAATATAGCTGCCCAAATACATATATCATCACCAGACGAGTAGAACAGACACGATCGAATCATACATAAATTGGACGGTGTTGGATTTCGTTATCCCAAAACAATGCCCGGGTGTCGGCATAGACAGGATAAAAGATAAACATTGGGGACCCAAACGCTTGAAGTAACCACCGATCCAACGAGCTTTCAGAACATTCCATGATCACGCTAAATGCGACAACCCCATTCACAAACGAAGTGAGATCGCACATTGGGCCGTGCGAGCGTTACTGGCTTAGTAGCTAGTAGGCCGTTTGCACGCGACACCGGGCCGCGAAATGTTGGCGAGACGGGCCCGCAAGGGCGGAACGGAATGGACCGCCCCGCAAGAGCAACGGGAGAGAGGATGTCGCTGCATGGCCGCGCGGCGGCGGCGGCCGGCGATGTAGCGGCAGCAATCGGTGCCACGGAGGGCTCGGTTTATGCCAGTGCCTTCGCGGTTTATGGAAGGGCCATCTGATAGGCGAGGTCCAGAGGCACGAGAGGGACTAGAACAGTCAACTGCTATGGAAGTGGAGGAAGGGCCATCTGAATATCTGCGACTAGAGGTAGGATATGAACTAGAAGAGGGTATGCTTCACATGCTATTTTCATCTGATAGAGGAGCCGCGATGAGAGGATGGAGATCGTGTTTCCGGATTGCATGCAGTATAGACCTCATGGTAATCTAGAGATCATACATACGTACGTACGCAGGTACATACATACATATAAAGCTTTTCCTGTACTTTCAAGAGTACATACTCCTCCTACCTTTAACATACCACTTAAACAAAAGCGTTATACTTATTTATCACTTTTAGTATACTTAAATACTAATTTTAAGATATTCCAATGCAATTATGTTGAGTTTTTTATTAAAAACCTTTATTTTTGTTATATTCCCTTTTCCATATATATAAAAAAGTATATACACAAATTATGCTATAAAAATTAGACTTTGGTGAAATTTTTCATAAAACTCACATTAAAGTATCTTATAATCATTACGAGAGTATACTTAAAAAGATAAAGAGATATAATAATATTATTTAAACGATATATAAAAAGTGCAAATACGTACTCCCACGTGGAGGATAAAACGAAGTTGCCCTCTGTAATGAAGTGCTATTCTTCACCTCAATCTATTTTGGGAAATATAACCCTAAAGATCCTCAATTAAATTAGGCTTATTTTAATCTTTATAACTCGAACATCCAAATCCTCTGTTACCTCGATTGAGTATGGAAGCCAAATGGACACAAGAGTCGTCTTTATAGCCATTCTCCAAACAAAAACAAATGTAATACTAGCAAGTGTGCAGTAGCGCCGGCCAATATCCAGCCAACTATAAAACATGCATCACAGATCACTTGATCAGTTGATTGTTCAGAAAGGCCAATAGTTAGATAGGGCCAGAAGTTATAAAATAGCAGAAAGTCACGGGAAAAGAATGCTCATTTCTCTACTAGATCCTGGAATGCATCGCATTCACCCTACTCAGGTAAATGTTCCATGCATTCAGATATTTGATTTGACAACTAGACTCTAGACTCTGTTTGATCCGTAAGACGGACGAACTGTTCTGGCTATCTAAAGCTCACTGCCAGCATCGTCCTCGTCTGATTTGCTGGCTGGCTCGCCGTTGACAGCAACAAGCTCTGTATCAAATATGAGTGTTGCTCCACCTGCAGAACGGAAGATAAAAGGCCCAGGTCAGGAATCTGTAGTGAAAACGGCCTGGCTAGAAAACTAGAGCGTTGAAGCAATTCGCTCAGATACAGTCCCCGGCACAATTATATGATGATTATTTTCATTCACAATTTCAATTGAAAAAACCGTAATATTACTGGAAGGCAACCCTAAACACAAAAGACAAATTGCACAAAATGACATACCAGGAATGGTAGGTGGTGATCCCTGAGGCCCATAGCCAAGCTTTGAAGGGATCTTCAGCTTCCGCTTCTCACCAACGCACATGCCCAAAAGCCCCTGATCCCATCCTAGGGAGTGAAGTACAGAAATTCAGACACGGAACAAAAGCATAAATGAAGTAGCTAGCTACCAATGGGGCTCGTTACCAATTTGAGTACCTTTGATCACTTGGCCACTGCCCAGTTCAAATTCAATTGGGTCACCCCTTTCGTAGCTAGAATCAAAAACTGTTCCATCAGTAAGTTTTCCCTGGTAGGTAAATGACGGAAAAGAACAAGTGAACAACACAACTCAGAAGAAAAATGATGTAAGTGATGAATGTAGCATATGCCCATCTAATACTAATTATTAAAACCTTCTTTAAACAAAGGTAGGCTGGTTAAATTAACAAGTTCTAATGAAAGTTTCAAATCTATGGTAAACTGGTAATGCCATTTTTACAATGGACTAAAATTATCTATTGTACTTTTCTCGTAAAGCAAAGTCCCATTTTTCCACATAAAGAGAAGAGAAAAGTTCATGGACAGTAGAGTTGAAATTGGAAAATTTCTTAGGAGCAGTACAGCACAAAGTTTAAAACATGCAAGTTTGTGCAAAATGTAAGGGAACATACAAGTATGCCAGTTCATCAAAATGGAGTCTCAAATTGAAACTGATCAATCAATTGAATAAAAGGGAAACAATTCACACAGCAGAATATCAAACTTACACGGTAGTGAACTTTAACTCTATCACCTTTGTGAGCTTGTATGCTGCAGGATTCTGGCTTGTGCTGTAAATTGCAATAAGGGCATAAAATCAGTACAAGAATATGATGAAATTAATAGCTGAAAATGCGGCAGATGCTATTTATCCTCCATGGCAGTTGAGTTTGAGATCCAATATCTATGGAGCAACCATTTGTTTTATGAATAGTTACTGTTTTCTCCTAAGCATCTGGATACATAAAAATGTATTGTCTAAGATCGATGTTGTATGAACTCCAATGTTACAATTACACAAGCTAAATTTCTGATGGACCCAAATACTGCTTCCTATAACAAGACACCAAGATCTTGATATATGACTTTACGGCTTTACGCAAACTGATTTTAGCTTGTTGTTCTGCTAGGATATTCTGTTAAGATGCGTTGCTTGGAGAGTTTTATTGAAAAAAGGAAGATGTGGTTTCTCAAAACACTAATATTTTCGGGTCATGTATGAACTTGATTTGTTAATAGGCCATACTAGATAGGAAACAAACAAGGTACTAAAACTACAGCACTAGCTGTCACGGCATGAGAAGATTCATTTTTTCTGTGAGAAAGTTCTAATGGGAATCAAAATACACTGTGGCTTGTTATACTGAAAACACAATAAAATGTTGAATTCCCTGCAAGAACCCTATTCAAATCACGATCTTTACTCCGACAAAACCAAGGTAATTGTTGCCCAACCAATTCCATGAAAGTGTATCGATTTCCACTTTCTTGAGCATGGTTTTTCTTTCTTGCCAGTGGAGGAATTACCAAGCCAAATGTCAATCCAGTTGAGAAGGCAGACTCGCATGGCCCAGAAACATCACTCCCACCACAACATGTTTTTCTCAAAATCCGATCCATCCATAACGAAATCCAAAGTATCTAGTCTAATCCGCGTAAACTACACCACGGATCATCCGATCGAAACTATAATTGTACACCACCTAATATTACATCCCTCAAGCTTAACCGATCCCACCCGACAATAGAGGCATAAAAGATACAATTTTGAACGCGCATAGGAAAATTCATTCCTGGTACCAGAGCCAAGACCCCAAGAACGGGTACCTTAACGCCGATCTGGAGCTCCGTCACGTCGCCGGATTTCTTGGCGGAGGCTGCAAGAAACGGAGTCAGATCGGATCAGAGATCGCCGCGTGGAGCGCACCCCCTAGATCGAGGCTGAAGCGAGCCTACTTACCGACGAGCAGCAGTGCGGCGGCGGCGACCAAGAGGCAGAGAAGAAGCTGCGGCCTCGCCATGGCTGCTGCTGCTACAATTTTTGGTCAGGGACTCGTAAACAGAGCATTTTTGCTGACCTAGTTCTGCGCGATCCAATCGGGAGGGCGCAAACGGTAAAATATGTTAATACAGGGCCTTTTCGTAAAACTTCTTTCGCTACTCTTTCCCACTCGATCCGGGCCGCGGAAGCTTGATCGGAAGGCTGAACGAGGCCCAAAATTCAGATCGCGCTGATTGTGCGCGATCCAAGCCGGGAGGGCGGAAACAATAACATCTTAGTGTAAGGCCCTTCTCGTAAAAATTCCTTCGCTACTCTTTCCCACTCGATCCGGACCGTGGAAGCTTGATCGGATGGCTGAAGGAGACCGGCATCGGATCTCAACACGTACCTTATGCTGGGCCGGAAGCAATCGGTTGGGGTTTTTCGGACTTAAAAGTTATATTATACTACTGAGAGACTCATATATTGCAACGAAGTCATAAAAATAATAAGATAAAATTTACTGTCTAACCAACTTCACACATCAAACATTGTAGAGCAAGCGACAGAGAGAGAAGAGTGGCCAGAATGCGCGAGGATATGGGAAAAATAGAGGGGGTGGACGGTTGTATTCTGAGAAAGAGATGAGGAGAGAGACGAATGGTCCAGTTTAAATCGGATGGCTGAGAAGAGATGATGGAGAATGGACCAACCACCAACTCACACTTTTATAATAGTAAAGATTGATACTGTCTATAGTAACTAGTTTTAAACTGTGTGTTTTTAATACGGGATCAGTAAAAAAATTGTGGTAAAAAGTGTACTGGTGTGAGATCCTCCTCTCAATTGTGCATATATTGCACCTTGCGAGCAAGGAGGAATACATGGTCGGTATGGTCGAGACCCGAGTGATCGAAACCAACGTGGTTGGAGACCTGTGTGGTCGAATCGGACAACATGGTCAGATGCCAGCATGGTCGGAGACTTGTGTGGTTGAACTGAACAACGTGGTCAGAGACTTGAGTGGTCGTACCATCCGACGTGTAGTCGACAATCGGAGGTTTCGATTCTGTGTGAGTGGTCCGAACAGCGAGCGGAACTATCGGCTCTGTGTGAGCGGTACTTTCGATTTACGGAACGACCGATTTGTGCAGCGGTACGCTTTTTCCAGAGAGACACCTTCGTGGAATCTTCTCGTCCCCGTGGTAATAGGTAGTTCCACACGAGTGTAGCGGTACTTCCGATAATTGGTAATACCGAAACTTGTGTGTCGGAACTATCGATAGTCTGCTGTAACAGCTAGCTTTTTTACCATTACCGAGGGGAGCAGAAGTACCGGTCGTAAACCTGCGGTACTTCATGAAATCCTATTTTCTGTCCCCAACGGCTAGTTTCGAGATGTGGGGTATAAATACTCCCTTGTGACTAGTTGAAATAGGGCTTGCTGCATCTTTTGACATCTTTTTGAACTAGTGTGAGATTCTCCTCTCAATTGTGCATGTATTGCACCTTGCGAGCAAGGAGGAAGACTCTAGATTGGGTGTGTTGCATATAGAGGTGGATTTAGTATCCACTCGAGTTTGTACATTCGTTGCACGTGATGAGAGTCAAGTGAGGGGCTTGACTTATTCCTCTTGGAGTTTGCCGACTCCTAGACGGTGTTGGAGGAGTCGTGTTCGGTGATCTTCTCAAGGAAGGTTGTGAGAAGACCCTACGAATTGTGAAGGTTGTAGCTTATCTACCCAGAGCGAAAAAGAGCTACCACTAGTGGATTTGAGTTGAAAGACTTAATTCGTGTAGCCGGCCCAATTTGTTTAGGCTTCCCACGGGGTCGCGGCCCCCCGACCCCACGGGGATCTTTGCGGAGATTAAAAAATAGATTAAAATATTTTAAAAATAATAATATAATTTTTATTTAGTAATTTATAATTATTTAGGTATACTTTTTTATAAATATAGTTTTAAAATATATATTATAACATATAGATTCAAATTTTGTCTAAATATAAAAAGAATATAATCTTTTATATTTTAAAACTATAATATATTATTTAAAAATATTTTTTAAATTTTTATCGGATCCCTATAAACCCCCGCAGAGGGAGGACAAGCTCCGTCTCTGCCCCGCTAGCCTGGGGGGCTCCACCCCTTCCCCCGTGGGGTAGAGCACCCCGTCTTCACCACGATGGGGAATTCCCCACCGTCCCGTCCTCACAAGAAAATTGCCACCTCTAATAAATCATCAATGGTAGTTGAAAGAGAACAAGCCCTTTTATCAGTAGCTTCACTTTGCTTAGTTTGAGAGTGCCAGCACAAATATTAGCTGAATCTCATTAGCAACCGTGCAAGGTCAAAAGACACGTGCATGCGCAAATGGCTAACGACATACTAAGGATCTATTTATATTTACTGTAGCTAATGATTTTTTATTAAAAATAAATAGTAACAAAATAGTAAGAGAGATATATATATAAGACAGAAACGAAAGGAGTAAGGTACATGATACACCTAAAGAAACCATTTCAAAAAGCTAAATATTCACTTATAACTTCTTCAAGTAGAAACCAAAAACAAAAACTAATACACACGGACAACAAATATTCATATTGACTTGTGACTTTTCCAAATATAGCCCGCAAGCCAAAGCCAATCAACAACAGACACCAGGTCGGCTGGCGATACATCAAACTTGGGTAATGCATTTATTCAAAACGTCTGAACAGCAAATCAGCTCTGCCCTCTGCAATATCAGGTGATATCAAACCTTCTTAATTGCATGGGCTATCTACACAACGATGGACAACGTTAGTTACAGTGGCAATACAAAAGCGTAGCCAGTCTCCTCGCGCAACTACTAACAGTGCCGTGGATACAACAAGATGCACAAGGCGTATAGAAGCTTGGAGCTCGTGAGCTGAAGGCGGCGGCCTAATGTACGGAGTGGCAGCAAATAAACGGAACCCATAGCTGTTTCCTTCCTTTGGATCTCTTGTCAACATTGTTGTGAGGCAGTCTAGCAGGAGAGTTCCAGTATTGGTCATCAGAACCAGCTTTGGGAGACCCTGACTTCACCGATGGCGCATCATCCTTTGATACTCGGCGCCTAAATGACAGCACCCGCTCTTTGGTACTGGTTTTCTTTTCTTTGGTCTCCGCATTCGCCTCAGCGAGCAGGACCTTCAAAGGGACATGAACCCTTCCTGAATTCAACCTCACGCCGGTCGCAGCAATCTCTTCATTCTGCTTATTTCCCTCCCGACCAACCGTGTCTTCATTCAGCTTCTGTTCTTCAACGCTATCTGTGCGCTGTGCGGCATTCATCTCCTCTGCGCTAGTGTCATCTGTCTGCTTCCTGTCTTCAACATTATCTGCATTAAATTCTGCATTCATCTTCCTTGCACTCGTGTCTTCAGTCTGATTCTTTTCTTCAACATTTTCCATGCTTCGTACTGCACTCACTCCGCTTGCACTAGTGTCTTCAGCCTGATTCTTTTCCTCAACATTTTTCTTACCTCGTACCGCACTCACTTCCTTTGCACCAGTGTCTTCAGCCTGTTTTTCTTCTTCAACACCATCTGTGTGTTGTACAGCATTCATCTCTGCACTAGTATCTTCAGTCAGCTTCTCTTCTTCAACACTACCTGCGTCATTCATCTCCTTCGCAATAGTGTCTTCTGTCTGCTGCTTTTCTTTAACATTATCTATGCAGTGTACTGTAGTCATCTCCTTTGTACTAGTGTCTTCAGTCTGCATCTTTTCTTCAACATCTATGCTGAGTGCATTGATCTCCTGAGAAGTAGGACTTGTGCTAAACTCAGCTGGAAATACTTGAGATGGCACAAATATGATACCATTTGTATGTGCTATGTCTTGCTGCATGCTATGGTTCACTGAGGCATCAGGAAAGAAAATGTTCTTCGTAAGGTCGATACTACTACTGACAGACATGTCTTCTGCACCAACTGCAGGCCCATTTTCACTAGTACTTGTTACCGCTTGTATGCGATCTGCCAGAAATGTTCAATAAAGTTCAGTGCATAACACACACCATGCAATCCAAACTTGTAAGATCTGATAGGGAAAAAAATCATAAAGTAACACTGGGACAGTGAGACTTGAATAATTTAATATACGAAAATAAGGAGTGACTATGGCACATGTAATTGTAATTTTGTGCACTTCACATACACTTTTTACCACCATCCACTGTTCACCTACAAGTGGGAAGTGGGGGAGAAGTGGAATGTGCAAGGAGAAAAGAGTTGAAAAACTTTTGTAGCTAAAAGTTATTTGTACAATAGTCATCCCCATGAAAATATTACTGAACCAAATTAGGATTTAATCATTTAAAGCTTAGACCATATTTGTACAAACAGCTTAGACCATATGAGTGTTCTAATACTTCAATCAACCTAAACTAGACTAGACAACTTAGATAAACTTCCTCCACAGCTTAGCATTTTACTGTTGTTCTTAATTAATCATCGCTATCTTATACCGACAATACACAATTAAAAACTCATAATGCTCTCACCTGAGATAAGACAGTGTTGCCCTTCAGCAGTGCTAATTTGGTTGGAAACTGTCGGTTGATCCACCATCAGAGATTTAGCGTCAACTTGCTGCTTGGATTCAATAACGTTTGATACCTCCAAATGGTAAATGTCAGTATCGAGCTCAAATAAGTCATCGCTCCTGGTATTGTCTAGATTGAATGGGTTCTTGGTACAAGACACTTGATCCATTAGTAAAGCGGCATACTCCTGACTTGTAGAAACTTGATCTTTTGTAGGAACCTCAGGGTTAATCTCTTTGTTGCAGATTTTCTCATTAGAGAATCCATTAGGCTTCTCTATGGAATGATTTTCTTCTGCTATATCAACAATCTGCTCAACAACATCTGATTGTGATCTCTCCTCACACAAGGAATCCAACTCACTGCCCTTTACTAAAATACCTTCACTAAAATTGTCTTCAGCAATGGAGTTGAGCATGCCATCCACATTAGTAACAGCAAGATCATTCTGATAACCAACTACAGAACATACTGAAGTTCCCTGGCAAGAATTCCCAACACACAGCTGAACAGCTGAAGTATCTTCAACAGGCCAGTTCTGTGAGGTGCACTCTCTGGTAGTATTTTCATTGTGAATGAACTTCAATGCATTTCCAGTCGGCACGAATTTAGTGCTAGGATTGATTACTGTTTCTGATTCAACATTATCTGATCCTACTACTTCTGGCCTTGATGATACTTCAGACATGATATGCAGAACATCCATACTATCTTCCATGAAGACTTCCACCTTTCTGGAACATGTAGGTTGGGATTCTGGGTCTGACATAAATGGAGAGCATTTCTGAAGAGATGAAGCATTCAAACCACCAATCAACTGGCAATTGCTGGATGTTTTGTCAGATTTGCTGTCAACCGTATCTGTATTATTGCTCTCAACATTTACTGAGCATTCATCTGGACTCTCAAGCTTCAGACTAACTTCGGGCTCAGCCAATCCAGGAGTTCTATTCTCCAAATAACATTCAACTTCTTTTCCAACTTTGGAGTCAGCAGATAAATCAGTCATACTGGGTTCTCTTGAAAAATGGTCTTTGCATAACACATTCGTTTCCACGGGAATTTCATTTGCAGCAACACTTCGTTGCAATGAAACATTATTCAAATTCTTGATTTCTTCTGTAGAAAATTCTGAGTTGTGTGCTACTGCTGCGCCATCTTCAGAATCTGATTGATGAAGGAAAGGATATGTGTCCTGGTACTCATCCAAACTATCTTCTCGTTCGACCGGATGTCCAACTGCAAGCGGTGCGATTTCAGAGCAATGTTTGGCCACTCTATTTTGACTTCCATTGGTGCAAGCAAATAGTAAATTAGTAATAGTTCCATTGCCTTCACTTGGAATTTCCAAAGAACCACTGGTGCAATTAATCAGGCCAGTATCACCACATTCACTGCTGATGACTTGAACTCCAGTACCGTTAGGAGAAGCATGTTCTATGAACACATCAAACGAACATAAGAAAAAACAAATCAACACACACACTGTAATTTGATAAACCAGCAAAATGATTCAATATAGTGATGCATAGGAATAGCAAGGAAGCAACTAAAAAGCAGACAAACTAATATTTCTACTACCAGAGCTTCAGTATAAAAATCAGTAAACATTCAAGGCATTTTTTCCTCCCAAAGGAAATATTCAAGGAATTTTTGACAAAATGCAAGGAACGAGTACAAACGATTAGAGGGATTTCGAGAAACAGAAAAATCAGGTAAATGTGAATCTGGTAGCAGGTTATCGTTATCAGGAAAAAAAAAGGCTATAAGAATTGAAGTCATACTAATAAGTGCAACTATGGAGAAGGTAGCAACATTGAAACCATCAAAGAAACTACTATTGTGTGGTCCAGATGGTAAACAAAGGAACAAACTGCACAAATACATGAATATTGGAGAGTGCCAATAAATCATACAAATGAACGACAGCAATGATACAGTGATACCCTAAAAAATTGTTCCATTTATGTCTGTTTTCCCATATTCAAATTTGCATTGGTGAGTGAGAACAAAAGCAAATGTGTACATCCAAGAGCAAATCATGTGAGACATACCCTGTAAAACGACACTTCAAATTTCAATCTTATTGGAAAAAAATGTTATGAATCTCCTGTCTCTGCAACACACGACAGCAGTTTGTAAACTCAAGCAATTCCGGTTAACAAGACCTAACAAAGAGTGTAAAAAAGACAAATAAATGTTATGGATTTTTCTGGCTTCGGTTTATTTAAGCCAGAAACCACTTAGAATGCGTCGCTTCTAATTTCGGCTTTTTTCTGCTTTTTGGCTTTTTTCCGGATCTTTTGTCTTTTCTTTTTTCCCTTATTCCTTTGCGTTGTCCGTGACGATGTAACGTTTTTTTCAAATTTTTTCTCATTTTTTCTATTTTTCCTCAAAAAAGCTAACAACCGCTATAATGCAATTTCAGCCAAAAGCTAGTTGGAGCAGGCCAGCACAGTTACTTAAGATTTGACGGATAATGCATGGATCTGTCCAAGTAGATGACTTGACAATATATATAAAAGGGGGATACATCCAAAATTTTGAGACATCAGACATGCACAGACCTAATGAGGCTAAACTATTTTGCACAGCAAACAGAACGCACACATGACTAAAAGAGCAAGCTAACCGAAGAAAATCAATGGTACAAAGACAGGTTCTAAGATATCCTACCTAACAGCACGAGTAATGACAGATATGTCGGATTTTTGGGATGGAAGCTGGATTACCAAGAAACCAACAAATCGGTTCACCCGTGCCTGACTGCCAGACTAGAGAAAGAATCCAATGCATGTATATGTCCACAAAGACAAGTGAAAGCTTCTTATTGCAGACTACCAACATCAACCTACCAACTTGCCACAAGACACGGAGAGATAATGTAAGTAAGAGACGGTGGAATCGTGTACCTGGATCTCAGCGATCAGCGCCTGAATTCACTACTTTATTCAACATTTAACATAAGTAACTTAAGCAAAGTTCAGATCTACAGTTACAAAACAAGCCATCCAACTGTTGTACACGTTATCACAAAAATATCGCCATAACTCCAAGAGAAACAAGAAGGTGCCTACGCTTTCAGGTTTAATGCTAACCAAGAACCACGCAGACTTGTATTCCAGGCCCCCACAACAGTACCATCTCAGTCTGCCATGTGCGTTTTGTGTTCCTCTCCAAGTGGGGACTGAGCAAAAGGCAACCAAACTTTTTGCCTTTTCAATCTCTAGCAAAAAAGAAGCAAAATAACAAAAAGCACAACATGGCACACAACAGAAGCAAGCTACGCAAAATTGCAAATTCGTTTACACAAATCATCGTGATCTAATTTCGATTCCTCACAGCCCAGAAGGCAGCAAGCAAATCAACAAAATGGCAGCGAGCCCCACATAAAACTTTGAGACAAACACAAGATAGAGCAGTGGACAAAGTAAGCAGGAAAAGATCAGAGAGCACACCTGCACCCTCCTTGTCCTCCACCAAATCGCCATCTTCTTTCGCAGATCCGCGCAAAGCAGAGCCTCCATTCCCCTCGCTCGCGCCATTACCCTCCCCCTCTCCTCCTCCCATACCTACAGCGCACACGCAGGCACACCCATCGAAAAATCAAGAACCCAAAACCACCAAAACCCAAACAGAACCAAGCGAAGGGCCGTACGGCCCGGTACCTAGCAGGTGCCCCTCGCCCGCATTGCGCTCCCCGGTTGCCTCCTCCAGCTCGTCCACCCCCAGGACACCGCCCTCCTCCGCCGCCGCCGGCATCTTGCGGCAGTTCTTGCGGTGGGAGCGGCGGAGCTTGGCGCTGGGGTTGGCGTTGGGGTACTGGTACCCGCACACGTGGCAGAGGTGGCCCCCGCTGAGCGCCTCCTTCCCCCGCCGCGTCTCGTTGCCCTCCATGGCCGCCGCTCGCCTGAACTCCTCTGCTGCTGCTCGGCAATGGCGCCGCGACGACAACGAAGATAAGGGCGGAGACGATAAAGGAAGGCTACTGCTGCTCCACTTTTTAGACGAGACAACGGCGGGGTTCACCGGCTGTTGCGACGTGGGAGCCTTAACTAAACCCTCGAGTGAGCCAATGACACGTGGGTCCAAGGATGGTAGGGCCCAGATGTCAGTGAGGGAACCCGTCGCACTCAATCGGGCCATGTGCGCCGCGAGGAGGGAAATTTTTTCGCTCCGTTTTTAGGGCACTGGTGGAGGGAAGCGAGGGGTCGGTGGTGGGGCCCACCTGTAAGCGGGGTCGTCTCGTGGCTGGTCCGCGTGGCGCGAGATCTGGCCGTAGGTTTGGTGATGGACGGCTGGTGGTGCGGTAAACAGGTAGCGAGCCCGTGAAGGTTCCGGCCAATGTCTGGGATGGGGCCCACTGGAGAGTGGGGGTGTAGAGTGGAGACTCTAAAGATGCTTTGCCTTGCCCCTTTTTGTTCAATGGGTTAAAGGCTGTTGTGCTTTACACACTTTCCAATGGAGTTTGGACACCTTAATTAGGAGCTTAATTAGTGATTAGAGCTTGCTAGTAGCAACTAGCAACTCCTCATAGAGCTTAGGGTGAAGATGGATCGACTATAGATGGATAATGATCATGACATATCTATTTTTATGTTTTTTTCGAACACAAATATAAATACAGATACTTCAATACAAATACGAATAATATTGAATACAAATATGAAGCGAAGATGAATTGAATTGAATACAGTCACGAATATCTCTTAGACCATGAAACACCTTTAAACTGTATGCACAAAATGAACAGAAAAATATAAACAATTTATTCGATCTAAACATTCACGAAGAACATTTATGCATTCTTTATATAAACTAAGATTCATTTCTCAACTCTATGTATTGATGTATATATTAATATATAATGGGATACTAAAGTATCATGTAAATAGGTTAGGCTGAAATAAAGGATATATGTTGAATATCCAAATAATCTGGATCCGTATTTATATTCGACGGATAGCGAGCTACCAAATCTGTATTCGACATCTACCAAATCTGGAGATAGACGATCTGGACCATTCGTCTATCTCCTCCTCTCTCTCGGATACAACCGTTCACCCCCTCCATTTTTTTCATCTCCTCGCACATTCTGGTCACCCTTCTCTCTCTGTCGCTTCCTCTTCAATGTTTGATGTGTGAAGTTAGCCAGACAGTAAGTTCCGTCAAATTATTTTTATAATATTATTGCAACGCACGGATCTATAAGTAGTTTTACGTCTAAATTCGTTATGTTCAACCCGAAATAAAACGTCCGACAAGCTTTAACGCGCTCTTTGACAAATGACACTTATTTCATAGAAGTACTCCATATTACTGGGGACAAGAAGCCACATCTCTTCCCCATGATCTCCCTGCCGCTGGACCATCATGAACTAGCCCATGGCATTTCCCTCTCTCTCAGCATCTTTTTCAGAGGAAATGGCTTTGATATCCTGTCCATCCGGGGTGTGCTAGCTACGTACACTCGTGCGTTCGTGTTGTCTGCACGGCTGTTCTTGCTGGAAAAGGCGTCCATTTCGATTTTAATCATCATTCCGATTGGATCGGGGCAGAGGTAGCCAGGTAGGAGTTTTCAGAGCACAATCAATGTGGCCATGTGTATTAAGTACTACGATTTATTTTTTATAAAAAAAAGTCCCTTGGAACCGAACTAGCCCTATTTATTTGGGTTTTCAATCAACTTTTGATTTTGATTTCTTTCAACATCATTATTTATTAGGCTAATAAATGGTAGTTCAAAAGAACACCCTCAGAATATTGGACTGCAGAGGAAACTCGGATCCGATGCGGTCCTTAAACCACTGAGCTGTAGTATTTCCTCTTAGTAATTTCTATGTACTCAGTGTAGGCCGTCATATGATGATGCCGCGTTTGGACAGTGTGAATCTTGTAGAAATAAATTTCAGAGCACCTATAGAATTTCCTGTACATTTATGCAAAATTCCTACGTTAGAAACGTGCCTTGCAGGTTGGAACACCACTTCAGTGGCAAGTTCTTTTCAATATAGAGGAGATGGGAGTATATAACCAGCCATCTTAGACGCACTACTACCTGTTCATTGCCATGGGATTACCGGCAGATGATACATTGCCGTTCCTGTGAAAGGTACTCGCCAACTGATACCACACTACACCAGGAAATATATGTTGGGATATCTACACTAGCTACTGACCTCTAATTTTTTTGTAAGTAACTTCGCTGTTTCGTGCTGGATATCGGAGTGGTGGTTAAGCTAGCAGTTGAAGTGGGTGTGGTTGCCCATGACTTCTAACATACAGTACATAAATCACTCGTGGTTGGTTCTATTTTTTTTCCTTTGCTGCGGCAGATAGTTTTTGGCTATAATTAATGGTTTTTGTCTGCTTTTTTGAGACACAAAGCACTGATACAGACGTTTCACACAACTTTAAGTTCGAGAAGCCGTTTAGAGAATCCATTTCAAAAAACCATCTTATTTACTTCGACGCTCGAACAAGCTAAAAACCAAAAAACCCAAAAAAAAAAACAGTGCCATTTGTTTCCTCGTCTTGAGGAGCCGTTTGTCTGTGATATGGTAATGCTAGCTAGTCCGTGGTGAAGTGGACAACTCCTCCCTTCCCTTTGCTCATCATACCGGCCACTCGGGCGGAGGAATCTTGATATACTTGACATCCACGTCAAGCAAAGCCACCGTAACCATATCGTCACCATTACTCAGTAGTTATCTCTCTGCAACAAAAAGGTTTGCTTCTAGTTGGCTATTTTTCTTCAGCTCGAACGAACGCTGTCGATCGTGAGATCGATGAGCGGTTGCCAAGCAACCAACAGCACGTTACAAACGCAAGCAACGGGAGCGAGCAAAGTCTTAGGCAGTAAACATGCATTTCCTGCGGTTCATGGCAAACATGCGTGTGGTTTTCAGAAAGAGATTCTGTACGGGGGCGTTGCTTGGTGTTGCCAGCGAATAGCCGCTGCATTGTTGTGCAATCGCCGCATTGTGAGGTGTCTTCTCGTCAGTGACTTTTTATGGCCTGCTTCTGTTCTGTCCTCCTCGAACAATTGTAGCGAGCGACAAGAAGAGAAATGTACGGTCTTTCCATCAATATTTTGGTTCGTGAAGGCTCATGTGCACGAACGTCTTTACGTCCGTTCAGGGCCGTTTCAACCGCGGGAATATTTTTCATGTTCCTATAAGACAGTGGTAGAATGTCTATGTGACACCTCAGTCCATATTGACTTATGTGTATATACAAATGAATTTCTAGATTAGTCCTACCTTGCTAGCTTATCTTGAGAAACCCTTACATGTAAATCTAGGAATTCAAATGGTAGCACCCCCAGTTAACCGTTTTGCGCGAAGCGATGATGAAAACATAAACAGGTTGCTACGTGTGTGTGGTCTATCGAGAATAGGGTTAGATCTAAGCCGGTTTGGACCCTAAGACGTTACAACCTATGAAATTCCTACATTTCAAATAGATGTAAATTTCATAAACACTGTTTCCACGTAATCCCGTCATAAAAATTCGTTCACTAAGATGGCATGGGATGATGGGATGGAAAGGAGAGAGGGTTAGTTTCGGAAATTTAGCTGGACTAAGCTTTTCAAACTCAGGCTAATCCACAACAAAACAGTAGGCAAGCTTTCACTGTTACATGAGAAGTTTAAGAACATCAACGGCGACAAGCACGTTCCTAGCTAATCAGGTTTGACGAAATCAATAATCATATTTTTTTTTCCCTCTTGTCCTCCCTAGCTTACATCAATCAGAACTGTGGAACTTGCAGGATCCATAGCCTGCAAAAAGCACAGAAACTCAGTGATACGGACTAATCAGCGCGGCAGGTTAACATGCATGTCAAGATCACAAAATAGTCGATTGCTTGAGCCAGCAGAAATTAATCGAATAAAGCTTCTAGAAATATTATCTGATCGATTTTACTTTTCACAAATGGTAATGTAAGTGCTCAAGAATAACTGATATAGCATGCAAAATTGCAGCAGGAGATTCTGGTTTCTCCAATAAGCAATAGCAGAAGGACATTACTTTTGCGATCAAATCAACATCAAGCTAAATGAGAAGGTAAAGTACTGAAGAATAGGAAGATGCGCAAGCAAGTGTACAGGGATGGGCTTTAGCCCTGAGAGGAAACCTTGCGCAAGCAAATGTACAAGGATGGCCCTGAGAGGAAACCTTACACAGACGTTTCACCTAAAACTGTCAGAAACCACCCTCTTCTATTTATTCAGAACATGCTAATGCACTGAAGCAAGAGTTTTACGAGCAACCAAATCAGTCTAATAAATTGCATCACGTATAAACAACTAGCCAATGTAGCAATGTAGCATTTCCCGAGGTTTACTACCATGTTTGACAGTTGACACTACAACAGGTTCTTCAAAGAAAACATATTGTTCCAAAAAAAGTTTTAAGACACTTAAAGTAAGTTCAAGCTAAGACCCAATTGTACAGAAATTGTGCTTCTGCATTCATCCTACTAGTAAATCGCCAAATGTACCTTTGCAAATACCTACATGCTTTGCATGCTTCAGGCTTGCAGCTGGCCTTACTACAACAATCCAAGGCTATGTGAAATGTGCAGTTGGACTTTGACCCAATAAATGAACGGACAACACTGCACACAGGTACAGGCATCTAGTCTAGTAAAGCATTGGATGGAGAGCAACAGTTCCTATGGAGCAATGGCAGCCAAGTAGCCAGCTCCGCTGTCTGAAACTCTGAATGAATCTTTCAGAACAAGTGTGTAACCTGATAATTTCAGAACATCTTTTGGAAGCGTGTCAGTGACAGACAAACACTGAAACACCCTTAGATAGTGCCATGGTAGGATTCTCCGTTCAACTCCTAACAAAGATGCCTTCTACTGTATATGCACTAGGCTAATGGGAGTTAGAGATACCTTATTAGCTTGAAAAAGTACATTAGTTGTTATCCTAATAAAGATGCCCTCTACTGTATAGGCTAATGGGGAGTTAGGGATGCCTTATCAGCACCCCCTTCAGATTTACATGATAAGTTGGTATGACCAGTTGTACAACATGGGCTCAACATGGTTCAGAATTTGGTCCACTTTAGGAGCCGTCCTAGTCTGTAAAACTAAAACCTCTAAGCACCAAATGTTCCTAAATCCTAAACACATAAAGCCCAGGGTTCTCAAATTCGGGAGCTCATACTCTAAAACCAACACTAGTTCCATGTGTTATGAATATTGTGTGTGTATTGATATGAGACCCAAAGGGTCATATATATAGGAGAGTACAAGAGATATGTCATATAGAGATAAGACATATATGGAATAGAATCCAAACTCTATCCCCTAATATAACTCTATCTCTATCTCCTTAACACCCCCCCTCAAATGCAAGGCGTATGCAATAGCATTGCATTTGAAAAAGGAGTTAACATTAAAACAAGAAAAATCCGAAATCCGAATCTTGATGATGTCGTTGTTGCGTGCAGTCTTGGAATAAACTGTCAAATCAAGCCGAAGAGGAATAGGTAGATGCATGACGGCGCAGATCGAAGTTCGAGACGGCGGCGACGGCGGCGCAGTGCACAAGAAGCGCAACGGAGGCGCAGTGCAGAAGAAGCGCGGCGGCGTTACAAGCTCGTCAAAGAATAGAGCGGCGGCTGCTGCCATGCAAAATAAAATTCCTACACTTCTATGATTGACAATAAATTTGTGGACTCGCACGGCTTGGACGAACTAGAGATTAGAGAATACGGATTTGGATGGACGCAACGGAAGACTCACGAGGAAAATAACGCGAAGACGGCGGCCAGGAGGAGGCGGCGGAGGTCGGCCAAGGTGGCCGGCGCGGAGAGCGATGACGCGAGGCGCAGCACGAGGAGCTCCGGTTGGGAGGAACGGAGGCGGTGTCCGAAGGCAGCGGTGCGGGGAGGCCGGATCGGAGAGGACGACGCGACGCTCGAGTTGGGCGGACGGGACGTTGGTACTCGGCACATGCATGCACTCATGTACACTGTATACCTGCATGTATACATGGCTCGAGCATGCACGCTGACGCTGCCAACATCATCTTCAACTCGAACAGGGACTTGGCAATGTATACGGCGTCTTCGGCAGCATCTCTACCGAGGAGGACACGGAGCTAGCGCGGCTCCCAGAACACGACACTGTACAGCTGATCTTGTCATGCATGCATGCGGCTCACGACAAAGCCCCTGATCAGTAGTAGCAGTTCGTGCTTGCATGCATCACATCGCATGCCCGTGAGGGCTGGAGGCCAATATCGGAGCTCGGTTGTGTTGTCCGATCAGCTCCAGATCTGAAGAACGTTGACGCTGCCGGAGTACAGCGAGTAGGTGCGCTCGCCGTACTTGATAATGCCGACGACGAACATGAGGACGGTGGCCAGGATCATGTAGTTGCCCTGCAGGGAGCCGTAGAAGACCCAGTGCATGCAGCAGAGGCATCAACAAGCGGTGGCTCAGCGGCCTTCAAGAAGGCGTCGATTGTGGTAGCTTGGTGCTCAACGATTTCATAGAACCGATCTATTGATGGCCAGTAGTAGGTTAGGTTGCGGCAGCGGAGGTAGCGTCGAGAGGGAGTCGGCGCGAGCGCCGAGCGATCCAGCAGCTCCGTCGAGGGCCGCCAATCAGACAGCGAGCGCCTCGCCGACTCGGTGATGGTCCGGCGGAAACCAACGCCGGCGATGGCGAGAAGATGGCCGCCCCCAGGAGAGATCGATTCTCCGGGCAGCGACAGCGAAGACGAACGAAGGCTAGGTATAGAACCTAGGCTCTGATAACATGTTATGAATATTGTGTGTGTATTGATATGAGACCCAAAGGGTCATATATATAGGAGAGTACAAGAGATATGCCATATAGAGATAAGGCATATATGGAATAGAATCCAAACTCTATTCCCTAATACAACTCTATCTCTATCTCCTTAACACCATGTACTCCATTCAAAAGATGAACTTATCAGAAAACAATAGCCTTTCTACTCATGCTTAAAAACAATATTCAAAACCAACCAAGATATACATGTATTGGGTCAATAACAATTCTGCTGATTAAATATTGGCAACATAGCCTCATCCACATCTTATAATGATCAATACCTATTATAATTATTTATTCAAGTGGGGGTCAACTCTCCTGACAGATGAAAAGAGCTTCTTATTGACAGCACATCTCAATCGTAACCCTCATATACTAGCATAAATAATCCAAGGAATAAATCAGCTATGTATTTTCTTGGAAGTGCTAAGCAATTTCAAAGATCTCCATACTGTATATTTTTTCTAGAGATCAACCTACACAATAGTTAAGTACTACACCGGATGGATCACAATTCACAAGGACTTACAGTTCTCTGTTATTTGTCTCATCTCCTAGTTGGCAAATGGCATCATTGCAACAACTTCAGATTTGGTCATTTGGATAATCCAATGTAATCCCAGGAGAGACGCAAGACAATCTACTTTAATCATCTCCAATCATCAGAAAAAGACACCTAGGGACGACCTGGTCCTGTACTGCTTCCAAAACCAAAACTGTAACCTTGGCCAGCTTTCACAAAGTTCATCACCTATCTATTCTATTCACTAGGTACTAACCTACATTAAAAAGTAAACAGATAAATTAATCTAACGCACTAAACCACAGATACTAATTGCACTGCTCATGTGGTATTAATCACATGAAATTTGAAGTACCAGTAAGTACTACTAATTTCAGAATGTATAGAGGAGTATGGAGTTTGAGCACACTTACTTGGGTCCTTAATAGTCTGCTCTGCGAGGTTATTGAAATAGCACGTCGCTCCGATCTGCCTGAACTGCTGCCAGTACGAGTTGAATGCGTAGCTGGCGTGCGCCGCCGTCGTGTTCGGCAGGTAGCACTCCCCGCCGGGCTGGATGGCGCTGCACGTCCCGTTCCCCTGCCCGCACGCGTAGGCCAGTGCGTTCCCCACCGCCGTCTCGTTCAGCTTCTTGCCGCGGGTGGCCAGCACGCACCATATCAGCCCATTGTACGGCGTGTTGTTCTCCGGCGCCGGCAGCGGCGGGTACGACCACAGCGGCCGCTGCCCGGTGAGGTCGATTTGGTACACTGCTGTACCGTTGGGATAGTACAGCCCCCAACGCCGCTCGGTGCCCGGCCCGGGCTTGAGGTCCTCGTTGTAGAGGGAGAAGACGAACACCGGCATCTTCGCGCCCGGCCGCGCCGGCGTGCCGGGGTTATTGGCCATCCGCGCCGCGAGCTTCCTGTTGTAGATGGCGGCGTTGTGGACGTTGCCGCCGATTTGGTCGTAGTCGCAGCCGTTCGGCCACCCGGTCTCCGCGATGGCCAGCTTCACGCCCCCGTACCCGAGCTTCGCCATCGCGGCGGCCACGGAGTCGATCATTTCGTCGAGCAGGTTGGTGTATACCAGCCCCGTGCCCCGGTCGACGTAGCGGCCGCCGCCCTGGAAGAGCGCGTAGTCGAGCGGGATCTCCGGTACGGTCTTGTTGTTGCTGGCCCAGACGAAGTAGGGGTACGCGTCGACGAAGTAGTACGAGTTGGTCCCGTTCAAGAACCGGAGCAGCGGGCGCACGACGGCGGCGGCGATGTCGGGGCGGAACGCGCCCGCGGACGGCGGGCGCGGGGAGGAGGAGGCGAGCGCGTCCATGGCGAGCGTGGTGCCAATCTTCACGCTGCCAATGCAGTGCGCGCGGAGGCTCCGGTGGAGGTTCTCCATCGCCGGCACGATACGCGGCCAGGTGGAGTTGGCGACGGAGTAGTCGGAGAGCACCTCGTTGCCGACGAGGAGGTACTTGACCCGCGTCTCCGGGTAGTAGGGGACGAGGTTGTCGGCCACCCACCTGTCCGCGGCGGCCGCGGAGTTGGCGAGGTCCGGGATGATCTCGTTGGGCACCATGATGGAGACCCGCATGTGCGTCCCGGCCAGCGCGCGGAGGACGCCCGGGTTGGCGTCATAAATCTTGACCGACCCCGCGCCCGCCGCACGCAGCAGCTCGACCGAGCGCCGCGGCGGCGGGATGTCGTCGGCGACCCTACCGTAGTTGACGCCGAGGCCGAGAGGGCTCCTCCCGTGCGTCCCTGCAAGACACACCAACACATCAGCCACCAACTCACCCCACCTCACGTTAGGCTTCGGCCAGTTGACAAAACGACTCGAGGGAGGTGGCTTACGCTTACCATGACAAGAGGAGGCGACGAGGAGGAGGAGGAGGAGGAGAGCCCAAGCAGGGGAGACGGCCATGGATGCCGTGGTTGCACAGTGTTCTTGAGCTGTGGTTTGTGGGTGCCTTGGAAATTGGAATGTGGAAGCTGGGGAGTCTCCTCTGCGGGTTTATGTAGGGTTTTACCGTTTTAAATTAAAGTTTGACAACGGTATAGTAGGATGCACTGGCTAATGCATGCAGGTTGTGGCTTTTAGGTGGGAGATCATCGTGCCATCTCCAAGAGTATCATTTTATAACTATTTTTAGATATATTTAAAAAGTACAATTCTATATAAAAAAGGAGCAGATGAGAAGAGATAATATGATGTCTCTTATGTAAAAGACGACTTAAACTTACAAACCAACGCAAATGGCGAGAGGATCTGAGACAAGAAGTTATGGTAAAAATAGTATAAAATAGTTATATGAATAATTTATTGTTCAATAGGTTGTCTTAATGTTGTTTTTAGATAAGGTGAGGTCTTAGAGACAACCTTAAAAGACAAACCATTGTATATGCTTAGCGCACTTCCAGTGGATCCTAATCAGCAATGTCCATAGTATTAATTAGTATGTCAAGTAAAATTTGTGATGAGGTAGAGCGAGAATTAAAGAAGAGATGAGAAAGTAGTGTCTTATACAAAACATTGCTGGGCACATAGGCCACGCTTAACTAAGTTGCGAGTTTTTGCACTATTTGCACTGTGCGGTACTGTAACAGGCTTATTTTGGCTATAGATGTTGTGAAATTTTTCGGTGTAATTAAATTAAAAAAAGAAAAAAAAATAGCTTATGTCACCACGGACAATACAAAAGGAATAAAGAGGAAAAAGAAAAGGCAAAAGAAAAAAAAACCAAAAAAGATGAAATTAAGAATCCAATGACAAAACATCAAATCTGGTGAGGTGAGGAAGAGGGTGAGGGAGAGAGGGGGGTGTTAGGTGAATTTATTGTTTGGACTCAAGGATATACACTATCTATTAAAGGGGTTATATCTACAGCTATTTTTAATGATGTGGAGGGATGTGGATATTGCTTTGTAATGTCTTGATTGAGAATGCTCTTAAAAGAAGTGTAGAGTTTTTGTGAGACAGCTGGGAGAAAGGCAAGGGAGAAAATTACAGGCAAAGCTGCCCAGTGCATCTACTTGTGCCACTGCTGATTGCTCGCCTTCTTCTTCTTCGCTTTTGTGCGTTGGATCCTCTCTTTGGAGAGGAGCTTGGGTGAAGCTGGCTTTACGAGTGTGTTTATCACTTTCTTTTTGCTAGGTCAGAATTTGGGGTTTGTAAATTGTGATTTTGCGAGTGATAAAGCTGTGCAATTACAGCCGCTAACTTTTCTTGCTGTAAAAACACTTTTCTTGTTGTGAGTGCTAAAAGAATGTACAATGATATGATATAAACTGCCATATAAAATACAGGATGATGTAGAGAAGAGGATGCGATATAAACTTTCACGTAAGATATAAGATGATGTAGAGGAGAGATGGTGCATAGATAATTTAATTGTCTCTCATTCTGTAGTTGATTGTAACATTAGAAATAATATTTTATATAGATAAGCTATCTACAAAAAATATATAAAAAGTCAATATATTATAGAATCTATCTTAAATATTATCTATAGATAATATAAAAAGTATTATAGACAGTAGGTAACCGAAAGGAAAATGACCACAGATTTTGTATTTATTTATACTACTAGCGATCAAAACAATACTGCTTTGGCCTTGTTCCTGGTAAAGGGCGAACAAGGCTACGGCCTCCGGTGTCCTTCCTAGGCGATGCCTGATATTTTGTGCACGAAGTTTCCATCACCTTTTCCCTTTATTCCTTCTCTCTTCACTTTTGCTAGTAGTAGGAAACAATATGATTCAGCTAAAGAAAGTGAGCAATTCTACTAACCTCCTATCATCTCTCTCTTTTGGCTCGTCCACATCAACCATTCTCTCTCTCTCTCCTACGGGAGCGGGCACGTCAGTTTGGCTGGGCAGAAGCCGCCGAAGCGAGCACCACCGACTGACGTGACGCTCGCGCGCGAGGGAACCGAGCCGCGTCTCCTCTTCATCTTCATCTTCATCTTCATCTCCGTCTTGGCCGCACGGCGCGCGCCGACGCTGACCCGCTCTCTCTGCTCGTCGTCGTCACCTGCTCGAACTTGGCCTGCTTGTGCCGTCGTTTAGGAGTTTTGCTATTATTAATGCTATTTAGCTCTCTCTTCTCATCGATGTAATTATATTGTATCGTTTATTTGTCCCCTTAGTTCCTAAATCTTGACTTCGGTCCCGCTTAGATTTGCTATGATTAAAAGAACTTAATAAGGCTAAGAGCATCCGGTATCCATAGCCGCCACAGGGGTGGAACCAGAACAAAAATCGGTGCTCTCTTTCACCTAGCTCCATTCTATCTCGAGTCGTCATCGTATGATCTCCCTCCAAGGGATATTTATCGCGTTACGAACTAAGGTTTATGACATATAGATGGACACATTTACCTGAAAGAGCTGCACTAAACATTTCCCCCCCAAATTGTAGGTTCTGATGAGAAGTACCGATTTGAAATTAAGGATATTCTTGAGATGGAAATGAAGCTCCTGGAAGCACTTGACTATTATTTGGTTGTTTACCATCCATATCGTCCTCTTTTGCAGTAAGATTCTGTTTCCCGTATCATGTGACATAACAATGGCATTTTCCACTGGAGTTAGTGGAATGAGCCCTGTATATTCTCCTGTTCTCTTTAACTTTGAAACTAACTCCTATTCAGTCTACAGTGGTATTGACCGCTGCTTTAGTTTGCAGGTTATCGCAGGATGCTGGCATAACAGATCTGACACAATTCGCCTGGTAAGCACTGCTTCATGAATGCAATGCAATGTCAAATTGAGGAGTGAATGCTGTTATTCTGCAACAGAACTTGTAGTCCTATATTATTTCAGTCACACAGTGCCCTTTCATTTTGTTTGTGAAAGTTGTTTTGAGCTTTCTATGTAAGAAAAGTTGTTTAAGATGCTTTTAGTGACATTTGGTGGTTAAAAGTCTAGACCTGTTTCTGAAACATTTTATTACACAACCAATGTTAGTCTTGGAGCCTTGTCAATGAAATGTCTTGGAATCACATGGAAAAACAAATCTAATTGAAATGTCTTAATTATGATTTATGTATTGTATGTGCAATTTTCAACTAGACCTATTTATATGCTGAATTGCTGATTGGCCACTGTTGCTTGTAGGGGCCTTGTCAATGATACAAGATGGACCTTATTCTCATATACCCTCCCTATATGATTGCATTGGCCTGCATATACATTGCAAGCGTTCTTAAAGATAAGGACACAACTTCGTGGTTTGAAGAGCTCCGTGTTGACATGAACATTGTAAGTGCTTTTGTTGATCTTTTCCCCATTGATTAGACGTTCATTTGCAGTACTCAGGTTAAGAATATTTCCATGGAAATTTTAGACTTCTACGACACCTACAAGATTGATCCTCAAAAGGGGCCTCCGTGCGGAAAAGATCAGCCCTGTGTTGCCGGCAAAGGCCTAAGGCAGATTTGGTGCCTATTGCAAGCTATTTCAGTCTCTGTGTTAACTACCTTACACTTGCATAACTGGAGTGTGTGTGACGTATCTTGGAGGGGAACTCTCCCTTAGAAAGTGCCCCAATAAACTTCTAGGACGGCATTCGGATCTGATCATGATACAGCAGATTGGCAGACCTACATTACTTTCACAATGAAGTAGGGAATAGTTTGTATGTGCTTGTAACTGTGTAATAATACCTGACAATGGTAGTCTTTGTATCGTTGAAAACTCCAATCGAATTATTTCAGTGTATCCCTGTAGGTTGAAGTGAATTTCAAGTTAGTTAAACCTGCATCCTTCAGCATTTTTAAACTTCACTACTCGTTTGTTGCTCGATGCCCATCCAATGTTACTATCCGTCTTGGAGCCCATCCAATGTTACTAATGTGGCGACACCGGCCGTTCAGCCATCAGCCGGCGACGTCATGCCAGAGGACGAGTGGCTGCAGCTCGGCGCCCAGCGGCACGCGACGCCGGCCGTCCGGCCAGCAGCCGGCGTGACGACGAGTTCGCCTGTTCAGCCAGACCGCCTCCGGTCGTTGCTGCGGTCAGCCCCAGAACGCATTGTCAGCCGTGTGGTCGCTGCCTAGCTGATCAAAATCGTGAGACATGCCAGGGAAGGAACTTAAAAGGAACAGACAGCAATAAACAGGTAATACAGAAACACTAAACATGCAATATGCGTTAGTATCAATGTATCATCTCAGCTTCAAGCTAATCAAAGTTACATTGACCAGCTATGGAGAAAAGGTGCACGGCTAAATAACCTAATACATACAACATTATACAGGAACATTATTAAGTTGTCGGTGACAATAAGAGGCTATAGTCAATTTTAATCCATTAGAGGTAGAACATCCACTTCCCTCATCAGATAGTTTGTCACGAGCAACTGATGAGCTCCCGGTGATGCATTTGCATACATACATCTAGGGGATGGCACACTGTTCCTCAGCAAAATGATCCGTTTTTCATTCTGAGACGAATTCTGATCCTAAAAATACATTTCACAGGAAGATGTTGCCAGAAGTTCCTTCGCACATCCAAGGAACCTGTATTTGATGAAACTGAAGTTAACCAGATTGCCCAGAAAACAGAGAAGCTCTATCAGAGTTTGGACGGTAAATACGATGGAAATTATTTGGAAGGTAAATGTGATGGAACTAGGTAAAGAGGACTCACCTTAACCATCAGAGTTTGGAAGGTAAATACGATGGAAATTGTTCATCCTCAGGCTCCTCCGGCAAGTTGGACATTTCTTCTGAACCTGGATGGCTTGCTTGATGCACTTCGCGCAGAAGATATGGCCACAAATTGTTGTGGAGGGCTCCTCCAACTTGTTCCAACACACTGGACAGGTAAAAATTGGTTCCTTTGGAGCCACCTTAGCAGGCTCTTTGCTAGTTTTCACAACATTGTTTGACTGCCAAGATGGGATCATGTAGTAAGAGTTCAACGCAAAGCACAAGGCAATAAGCCAATAACAATTGGATACAAGGATCAAACGTATGGGGTAGCCTTTTCAGCTGGAAATATCTTCCTAGCATATGGAATAAGCATGACAGGCATGACACTTGCGTTACAGAAGTTAAGATGATGCTTGAAATTTAGGAATGGCCAAATTGTTAGTGCCAACCAAGAATCTTAACTGACATCATCAAAAACTGCAGGTATGAGTGTTCTCTACGACTTGAACAGACCAAGGAAAATGCTGTCATTATCCTAGTCCACTAAAAGGACAACACATTTTCAACTCTATAGGAAGGCCAAAGGCATAAGTTAAGATTGAGCATGCACCAGATACTAGATGCTATTTTACATAGAGGACAAAATGGATAACAACTAATGAGTAAACAAATTGGGCCTTAAAGATGAGAAACTTATTAAGTTAAATACCTGCAAGTTGGACCCTTCTCCCCTTTCTGGAGAGAGGCAATGTATTACAGGTGCAACCCTTTGACGTTTGTTCCCTGTGTTATGAGAAAGACACAGCTGTATTAACATCACAAAACACTCCTAAATCATAATTGAATAAATAATTAAGCAGATAAGGCGTTGAATGGGGGGAATAGGGAATAAGATAGCATATTGATGAAAATTTTAACATTTTTCATGTATGGTTTCCAGATTCAATGTTGATTTACATGCAAAACCTTACAACAAGAAATTTAAATGGGAAATTATAAACAATAAAAACCATAAGTCCAGTTTCAGCATAGCCTATATATCTGCTGCCACTATGAAAATAACTGATGTCCTTGTGGTATAATCAGCACTTGCAGTCATCTTAGAGGCACAGTATAAGTAATAACCAAAAATGTCTGTGTTGTTTATGAAATGGGTAAATTTCATGTAGCTGCAGTGCTACACATACTTTGACCAAATTGTCACAAAACTACACCCTTAAGGAAAGTTTTCACAAAACTATTAAGAGAGTTCATATTAGACTGATGAAGAATTTCCCTCTCAATTTGTGTAATGTTAGAAGCCAAATTAATTAAAAGGAAAGAGTACGTAATGGACTAACCTTCCCGGGTAGCATCTGCCTCCAGATCAACTACTGCCACAGGTTGCCTCCTAGCTCTCCGGTTCCTCTGCAAAATGCGAGATACCTCAGTATATATGCCAGTAAATGATGCATCATATTTAGCATAAATGACCAAGTTATAAAATTCTTCCTTAACAGGAAAAGGTAGTGTGCCTAAGTAGCATAAGAGTACAAATAAACCCTAGTAAAAGGTGCGTATATATGAGGCCTGAGCTCGGCTCGGTTGGCTGGTCATGCGGATGTGCATGCCACCCACCAGGGTTCGATCCTGGATCAGGCGCTGGGTGCCTCATTTCTCTCCTACTATAGTTCTTTAAAAAAGGTGCATATAAATAGTTATACACTGTGATCCTTAAATATCATTCTGAACCCAATGATCACATTAACATGTACACATTATTCTTGAAAAGTGAAGTACTAGCTATTTCAATCCAAGATAACAAAAAGCAATACACCTGAGGAGGCACTTGCGAAGGCGATACTGCCTGCACTTCATCTTCGAGAGCTTCCACATCAATGGGTGAGGTGCGTGCACCGGCGGAGGTTGATACCCCACGACGGCTCCCCACTACTGGGGAGCTCGCATCCAAGTTCACAACAATTTTATCAGTAGATCCATCTTGTGATTGCCTCCTTGGGGCACGCCGTGCGCCGCTGACAGTACTCATGCTATCGTTGATGCTGGTACTCGCTTTTAATTCCCTTCAACTACGGAATCAACCTGAAATTTAAGGGGATATGATTCAACTCTTACCTACTGTCATACAATAATTTGTCAACTATCAGCAGAAATTAAAACATGCGACCATCTTTAAACAGTGTAATAGATCAAGACACCACCACTTCGATCGAAACTTTCGACCATCTTGGCAACACCGCAAAGAGGACCAAATATAAAGAAAACAAGAAGAGAAGAAAAGAACCCTTCTCCAGAACTTCAAAAAAGCTGGTTTATGAGGAATTTTTTGAAAGAAATTGGTGGTGAAATCACAAACAGTCACGAAATTGGGACATCAACCTACGGAGTGAAATCACAAACAGTCATGAAATTGGGACATCATCCTAGCGACTTGCCGAATCCAATAGCCGGATTGCCACGAAACGACCAAGCAAGATGCCCATAACAATCGTGGAAAGCGCGAAGCTCGAGAATTATACGCAGAATAATCGGGAAAAAATCGAAGAAGAAAACTAAGCACGAACAAATACTCCTAGATCCCAAACTCCCACAAGAGATCGGTGGGGACTTCGCCTAGAAATGCGCGAATTCGACCTAAGAATCGGGGAACCGGCACCGCAACCGAACGGAAGAACTCATGCGCGATTAGTCCGCTAGATCAACACCTACAGCGGAGACAATCCCACACAAATCGATACGAACAGAGAGAAGATACGCATCTAGAGAGGGGAAAAATTTGCACTCACTCGAGCCCAACTCGATCGAAACGACCTGAGGAGGCAGCCGCGACCAACCCACCAACTCAATTTTCCATTCTACTCCTCTCCCTGTTTAAAAGGAGGCAAATGGGGAACGAAAAAGGATGCGTTTCTTCCTATCTCTGGGCCCCGCTTGTCAGAGGCTCATTGATTTCGGACGCTGGTAGGTGGGTCCTCCACGTTGTGGGGGCTCGTTTTCAGTGTGTATCGCGCGGAGTGCAGACGGAAGCGCGAAGGGACGAAGGGTTGGAGTGAAAATTTTGGTGCGAGAGAAGTTGAGAACAAACCATGGCGGCTGCGCGCGACCGGCGGCGAAGGAGCCGCGCTCCCGCGGTCACCGCGACCGCGGCGGACGACGACGGAGAGGAGCACCACCTCAACCCCTTTCTCAACGCCGCGCCGCCCCCCTCTTCGAGAGTGCAGTTCAGGTGCGCGCTCCTCTTGCAGTTGGTGGTTGTCTTGTGTTTTTGGTGCGCCTCTGGCTAGCTCATCGGGTTGTGTGGCGTGGGTGCAGGAAGGTGGCGTCGCGCGCCCGGTGGGTGGAGGAGGTCGGCGCGGCGGAGGTGGTGGATAACAAGGGAAAGCTCTGGTTGACCACCGGTGTCACTCGGGGCGGCAAGCTATACTACAATGTCGAGGAGATCGGGTACGCCACCTGTTCGATTAAATGCCGTAGCCATCCAGCATCTCCCGGATGCCTCGTACTTGACATATTGCACCTGTCTTTTAGCCACAGTTTGCATCAGGTTCACAATGCCACACTCATGAAGTCCTGAACTCATTGCTTATGGATTATGCATGAATCGCATGGCATGGCTTTTCTTTTCAAATACTTCGGTTTGCAAGTTGAGGCTTGTTGTCTGATCAAACCATGCAGGTTCTTGGCAGAAAGAGGGGCATTGGTTCTTCTCGATAATGAGGATGAAACAATAGGAATGGAGAATATCTATGAAAAGATTGCTGGGGGAAATTATGGGTGCTCCTGGGATGCCTTTCAAGCTTATAAGCACTTGAAGTTGCTTGGATATATTATTGGACGATATGGTGTTCCCTGGACAATTAAGCATAGTCGTACTTGTGGCATCACTGATTCCCCCACGAGTATGCTTGACGTTGATCGAAGCTTCAATAGAGCCGATGGTGCCTGCAATGACATAACTAAACTGCTCAAAGAAATGCACATAGATGGGATATATCCATCATTTGAAGTGTATCTACCAAACAGCAAATTTAAAAAGTCATCCCCAGGAATCCCTAGTTTCCTCATATGCCTGTTAAGGTAATGTTACATTTCAAGTCACTTGATCACGCATTCACGCTTATAAATTAATGCAGTTTCGTCTTACAACAGTTCACGTCCTACGGGTTTAATATTTTAATGTAGGGTCACAAGATTCAACTTCATTCAAAAGTGCTTGAATTACCGAATTATTTATCTGTTGACGTGAATGCATCATTTTTTTTGGTGGTTTGTTTTATATGATTTTAGTAACATCTTGTTTGAAAATGCATGAGTGCTCCTGGCACATGTATGGTCTAAAACTTTTGTATATTTAGGCATGCAGGATGTGTGTATATTTATAACGTGTTGTTATTTGTCTTTGTGTTCACATAGATTTCTTTATTTCTCTTGTATATCCACTCACAGTGGTTATCCATGTTCGAATGAAGTCAATTCAAGCTTAGTATCAAAGCTGATGGGAAACTTGTGGTTTCTAAATGGATTTATAGTTAGTTGGACTCTGTCTTGGCATCAAATTGTACAATAATCATGATTTCTTATATCTACATGCTCATCATGTCTCCATCGGTTGCGACTTATCACAAGTTCTTTTCATTTTCTCCGCCAACTTTTTTTCAAAGCAAGAGATAGCTGATTGTGAGCATAGTAGGTACAGAGACACGTGAAATCATAAATTGCAGAGAGCAAAACTATAATAGAAGTCATAAAAGTAGGTAAGGAGATACACAAAACGTCACAGTATATGGATAAAATTCACAACGATATAGGGTTTAGCCGTTTCTGGTTGGCTTCACATACTCTATTGATTGACATTTATTTCTATCGTAACTTATTGTTTTTTCAATTTGGTGCAGGGATAAGCCGCCCTCAAGGGATGAATTGGAAACCGTGGAAAACAAGTTTGAGGGCATTCCTCTAAAATTTTGTCATGTTAATAATGGACGGGTCAGCTTTCTTTCCTTCGACAAAATTACACTTCCTAGTTTGCCCTGATGGATAACAGCAGGACTATTTTGTTAGTTTTCGCTTGTTGTCGCTGATCTTGCATGCTATTAGCTCGGTCTGTATCAGGATTTATTTTTTTTTCCTCAACTGAAGCATGATATAAGTTATGTTCTGCATGTATTGGACTAATGGTTGCCAATGCCAGATAATATGTTAAAGTTACCCACTTGTCCTTGGTACATCAGATGTTGCGTCTCGAGCTGAACTGGTCCCATGTGTGAACCATTGATTTTCTGGATGCTGTCATAAGTAATATGTTTTCTGCAACATGGTGTCACAAAAACGATCGCTCTCCTACGCGGTTAGCTTCTGAAAGGGCAACACAACTAGCTGGCCAGAAGAGAAAAAGTTGGGCGACCTGACGAGCTGCAGCCCCTCCGCATGTGCTGTCCAGCATCCCAAGCGCGGCAGGCCGGTGGCGCCGTTGTTGTCTTGTCAAGCTGGTCCGTCCATTCTCGGTCGCGCCCTCCTGCTGAGCTACGGAAGCGCAGCAAATGACAAGTATCATCTATCGTGCCTATCTAAACACTCCTTCTTAAGATGGGTGATAGATATCTATTATCATCATCTTATCACATGCCGACAAATACTTCTTAGTTCACAATCTCGTTGTTAGACAATTGGCTATTTGTTCTCCGGAAATTACATGACTCAACTTCAAAATACTCTCATCAAGACTCTTTGATGAAGAATCTATCTATCTCCACATGTTTCGTTCAGTCGTGCTGAACTGGATTATTTGCAATGTTGATTGCTGACTTGTTGTCACACCAAAGCTTTAGGTCCCCTGTTAGTAACCTCAACTCCGATAGAAGACCTCTCACCCACAATATATTCTGCCTCGGTCGTTGATCAGGACATCACCGATTGCTTCTTGCTCCTCCAAGATGCTAAATTTTCTCTCACAAAGACACAATACCCCGATGTTGATCTCCTATCATCAAGGCAGTTAGCCCAATCAGCATCACAATAGACATCAACATCCAAGTGATCATTTCTTTTGAACCATAGACCTTTTCCAGGACTTCCTTTTAAATATCGTAGGATTCGATGAGCTACTTCTAGATGTCCACTCCTAGAATAATGCATATAGCGGCTCACAACGCTTATTGCATAGGAAATGTCAGACCTTTTGTGACACAAGTAAATAAGACGACCGACAAGCCTCTGGCGGCTCTCTTTGTCAACTGGATCTCCTGACTGAACACATAGCTTGTGGTCTTGACCAATTGGTGTCATAGCAGCTCAGCATCCAAGCATTCCTATATCACTGAGAAGATCCAAAACATAATTCCGCTGTGAGAGAACTATCCCTTTAGGGGACCTCACGATTTCAATACCCAAGAAGTACCTCAGCTGACCTAGATCCTTAACCTCAAACTCTTTGCTCAGTCTCTGCTTCAGTTTCGACATCTCGACAATATCATCTCCTGTAATAATGATGTCATCCACATATACTGCAAGGATTGTGGTGTGACTCCCTGAGTGACGATAAAACATAGTGTGATCCCCGTTACACTGCCTGTAGCCCATACTGCACATAGCACGACAAAATCGATCAAACCATGCTCTCAGAGATTGTTTAAGCCCATACAGTGACTTTCTCAACCTACAAATTTTTCCTTTAGTCTGAGGTGTACCGCAGCCAGGTGTAATCTACTAATCTCCATGTAAAACTCTTCCTGAAGATCACTATGTAAGAATGCATTCTTCACACCAAGTTGATATAAGTGCCAATTACGATTTGCTGCACAGGATATCAACGTTCTCACTGTACTCATTTTTGCCACTGGTGCAAAGGTCTCATCATAGTCAATTCCATAGGTCTGACTATAACCCTTTGCAACGAGCTTAGGCTTGTATATTTCAATCTTCCCACTTAGATCTTGCTTCACTATGTAGACCCACTTGCAATTAACCACTTTCTTCTCCATTGGGAGAGGTACAAGCTCCCAAGTCTTATTCTTCTCTAGAGCTGTCAATTCCTCCAACGTAGCCTTGCGCCACTTGGGATCTTGCTTCACACCTCTCCAATCAGTTGGGACTACCACAGACTATAGTGAAGCAATAAATGCTTTATACTCTGTGACAAAGAATCATATGACACGTAGTTCGCTACATCATGTTCAAGCCATACCTTAGTGGAGGTTTCCCTACCCCAGCTCGTGGTTCTTTCTCAAGGCAATAGGCAGATCTGTGGAATCATTTGTAGCACGTGGCTCATCATTAGATAAGTCACCACCTTCAACAGTCGTTAGAACCTGTTGTTGTTTCCTTAAATACACCCTTAGATTTTCTTCCTCATTGACCCTTCACCACCTATTATTAGCACATTCGACAGCCGCTAGAACCTGTTGCTACCTCCTTGAGTACACACTTAGATTTTCCTTCCTCATTAACATTTCTCCACCTATCTCCCTCCATAGGATATGGAATTGAACCGATCACAACCCTTGGTTGCTCACCTTCGTCAATCTTTGAGGCTTCCAACTCCCCTCTCGACTAGCATCATCCATGCTAGGAGAGTCGAGGTCAAATTGGAGTGAGCCGTATTGGCGGAAGCGCTGGATACAATCGCAGTTCTTTCATCTTTGTTTCCTAAATCTTCAACTTTCTTCTTTAGTTGTCTTAGTTCCTCTAGCTCTGCAACTGAGACCTCCACACGTTCAGTTGACTCTTCTCCAATCATTACAAAGTTCACCTTGTAGCGACTCTTGTCTCCCTTGCTTCCACCTCCTTTCTACCCACTCTTAACATAGACCCGATCTTTACCCCGATTAGGCTTGCGGGGATGGGGACAGTTATGGCTTAGGTGACCCATCTCGCCACAATTAAAACAATATCTTATTTCAGTTACTGAGAAGACAGGACGAGCAACTGGCAATGTAGCACTTGTCATCACCTTTACTCTAATCTCTTCTTGTGCAATAGCTGCAATTGCTTCCTCCAGTGTAGGAAGAGTAGGCTGATGAAAAATAGTAGCTCACCTTCCATCAAATCTTAGGCTTAGCCCTTTTAGAAACTCAATCACTCGTCTACATTCAATCCACTTCTTAGTAGTGGATAAGTAGTCTGCATGAGGTAACTCAAGAGGATCGTAGTGATCTAGAGCACCCCACAATCGTTGTAGCTCTGCAACATACTCCATTACAGGGCTCTCCCCTGTCTTAGATCACTAACCCTCTCATGTGTCTCAACCATCAGCGTTATATTCCCTTCTCTCGAGTACAATTTTGATAAAGTTTTACATACCTCAGCTGCATTTGAGATAGTTTCGACAGTTGAAGCAATAGTCGGAGACACTGAACTCAATAACCATGCCACCACCAGTGAGTTGGTAGCACTCCAAGTTCGCCATTCTGCACCTATCTTGTTCGTCGGCTCAGTTGATTCTCCTTTGACAGAGCTCTCCAGCCCTTTGTCCTCAGGATAAACAATGCCCTCCGTGACATATAAAGTAATTTCTCACACCCTTCAACTTAACATTATTCGGCATCAATTCTATTTTCTGCACTATCTCAGCATGAGGAACAATTGCCCTGTCTGAGGACAATGCCCCACCCGTCTTCTCTGTGAGAAGTTGTGCTAGCTTCTCGAGCACATGCTGCAATCCTTGATTCTCCTCCATTTCTTGATTTCTACTAGAGAAAATAGTAGCAAGGGAATTACAATGCACCTCAAATTTGAAGCAATAGATATTGCTCGAGAGAGAGGATCACTAGCGTCTGCTCCACTCCCCGCCGTCGCCGCCTCAAATCCCAGCACCACTTCCTCTGCCGCTCCTACTCCACCACCGGCTCCTCCACCTCAAAGTTGAATCCCAGCAGCCCACCAACTCCTCCACCTCAAAGCTGAATCCCAGTAGCCCATTGGCCCCTCCACCTCAAAGTCGCCTCCTGCCCCTCCACCTATGCCTTTGCCAAACCCGCCGCCACTGCTTCGGTCTCCTCTGTGCCCGACAGCCCCAGGCGTAGCTCAGCAGCTCTAGCGTTAGCGACGCTCCCTTCGCGGTCGCTCCACCGCCCTCTGCCTCGGTCAATCGGCTGTCGCCGCCGCATCTCCTCGCAGCTGACTCCCTAGCCAGCGGCAGCAGCTCCTCTGGCCGCCTCCTCTTGCTCCCTTCCGCTACGACCGGCCGCGCGTGCCACCTGTCGATGCAGCTCCCCCTCGCATGAGCTCCACACACCTCCGTGCGCTGCCTGCGATGTCGCCCCCCACCGTGCGGGCTCTGCCTATCTTGACACAGTCAACCTACGTCGTCCCCGCATGAGCTCCACCCTAGGGTTTCACCGGCGTGGCGTCGCCCCCATCGCCAGGCTCTGATACCATGTGGTAAAATTTGTGTGCTCTATTACTTCATAGGCATAAGCCCCATATACATATACATAGGCCACATGGGCCGACAAGGGCAAGACAACATTCTCAACAAGATACAACTTTAGCCACTACATTTTATAATTTTACATAAAAGTATACTAGTAAAATTGTAATATTATGAAAGTATTTCGACAAATCTAATGATATTATTTTCATATAGCCACTCTAGATAATTTTAAATCTATTGATAGTCAAACTTTAAAGTCAATTAAAAAAGAACGAAGAAAGTATTAGATACCACAAACAAGGATCAAATTTATCTGAAATTGTGCTCCTGAGCATCGACGTGACGATGGACTAATACAAATCCTACATGACAATCTCGTAGCTCAGAATGCTTTGTACTAAAGAAGCAAACGGCCTCAGCTTGACAGCTTCTGCCTTCTGAACCTCCGAGTGACCTTCGAGCTGCTACAGTACAACCTGTTTCAACTTTGGCTGCATCTTGAAGCTGCACCAGCCCTTTCCTCGCTATTGATTGTTCTTTCCCCGCTACAAAGCAGATAAACATTTCAATGGACAGCTGTACCTCAAACGAACTAAAATGTGGACTTGCCTGCGTTCTCAGAAAAGTTGCCGAATGGATTTTCAGGTTCTGTAGTGGTGTGTGGAATCACATCTAGTCTTTGCTTCTTGTTTACTATTGGTGATCTTGTTTCAGTGGACCTAACAGTGACATTCGGATTTCCAACTGCGATGGAAGCCACTCTCTTGTCTCAGGAAGAGAACTAGAACTGTTTCCATTCACCAATTGCCTCCCACTTCGAGAATCTTCAGCATTACTGCAATGGCTAGTTTCTTGTTGGTTTGCCAGAGCAGCATCAGATTGCTTGGCTGGGGAGTTCGATTTTTCAAGGTCTTCCGTCTCTGAAAATTTGTCACAAGTAGCATTAAAAATCATAGATAAAGGAGCATAACTGTTCTATTAAATACATGACAAACAATTGGTATTGAAAAATACAATTTTTTTGTTTGGTTCCATAAAACAATAGTGGCAATTGAATATCCAATTGGAACAGGCCCCTAAAAGATATTTTAAGATTATCAAAAGAACTAATCTCAGGTTGCACCATACTTGCAATTTGCAAAACATGTATTTCAGTCAGCATCACATTAGGTATAATTCAGCCAGACTGTATGATGTTAATATAATGGGGCTACGGGGAGACCGTAAAGGAATTGTTTGGAACCTTAGAAAGTATGGAGATATAGGATAGAAACCTGTATTACATAAGTTTGTCTTGTTAAAAAATAAGACCTCTTTTTTCATGGTGCTCTGAGATAAATACTTATAGGCTATAGTTATGAAAATATTGCTTACATAAATATTTCTATTTTGATCTATTGTTGTAGATACACTCAAAGACTCTCTCGAGATAGGCGCATGGCCCTACGATTGCTAGCCTTTTGTTTGATGCAATAGACCGACTAGGCAAATGGGGGCCATTCCCCCAACAACCCTGTGATGGCCCATGGGGTTTTGGAGTCCATGCAGATAGACAGTGCAGCTCAACTACCAAGACTTAGGAGTATCATCTGTTTACTTTCCTAATCTTCAGCAGAACATAGCCCTTTTAATTAGGATTAATATCTGGCAATCAAGCTACCCATCTTAGGCCATGTTACAAAGCTCAGGATTTGAGGTGTCCCTGGGCCCCTTAAAGGTGCCAATAATAAGAGCATTCCCCAGTTACCTTAATACTCGGGCGACATGCCACCATCTTAGACCAGAATTACACGTGTAGGTTGTTTCAAAGAAAACAAAAAACCCTTCTCTAAGCCCTTAAAAAGACAAGGTTTGTACGTACAATTATTCTCTCCATTATGCACATATGAGCGCAGTACACTGCTATCCTTTCCTGCTAAGTAGTCCGTTCGTCACTACTGGCCATGGACCCTGTATTCTTGCGCGCTGAACGGCGATTCGCCCAGCTATGTGTTTTTGAGCGCCCCAGCGACTCTCCAGAATTCCACTTCGCCGCGGCTGCAGCCTGCCAATTTTAAGCTCCATGGATCTAGCCCTCTTTTGGTCGCTTGTCGCAGGCCGTCGCCATCATGCGTGCTGTCGTTGTTCACAAAGACAAGCACGCAGAGATAAGTTTGTCTGTCTGTCCGGGGTCGCATAGCCGATGTGAATACCTGTCGATGATGTCCTGTGGACTCTGGGCATCAGTAAGAGGATATTTTTTCAGCTGCGGCTGATGGTTTATTGTTATAATTGATGGCTTTTAGTTCCACGATTGTGTGAACGAACTGAAAGTATATAATCTATTTCAAAAAGATGTCCCGATAAGTCATTTTACTGTAAGTTATAAGCTAAAAGAAGAGACTTTAAATACATGATTGCGTCCATGTGTTTGACCATTCTGTATGATAAGGTAGCGCACGAGTGGTGAACGGGCATGATGGTAAAGTTAGCTTACCCAACAAGATCTAAACACACATTGCTCAGTGCATGCATGGGTGTTATGTCCTATAACAATATAAGAGCACTTGGCTTTTTATCGTGCCAGTGTCTGTGGCTCAATTCAAGTACGCATTCTAAACTTCGAAAGGTAGTACAAGTGATAAAATTGGTTGCACTATAGGTTAATGTTGATTAGCTCTATGCATCCTCTGCCTTGCAGTTCAAACGGGGCTGACGTGCATATCATCCAACTAGCGGCGGACGGTCTAGATCATGCACGGGCGGCCGGGTTGGGACTCATGCGAGATGTGCACCGTCCGCTTAGTATAGTTAGAACTACAACCAAATTTTTTTACCTTTTCATTTCATTTTTTTCATTCCTTTTTTTGCTTTTTTTTCTTTTGTATTATTGGTAGAGATATAGTAACTTTGTCTTTTTTTCTCTTATTTTTTATTTTTTAATTAAATAATTTAGAAAAAACTAAATGTAATTTCAGTTAAAAGCTGAACCGCTAAGAAAAGCCGGAAAACGGGCCGTGAGATTACGGTTCGGGCGAGTCAACATCATCAGAAACGTATCAGGTCGGGCAGATGGCCTGCAATTCAACTCATCCCTATCTTCTCCGGCAACGACAGCACCCCTGCAATTAGAATTTTCTGATGCGTTGAACAGAGGAAACGGGTAAGGTTTTTAATGAACCCCATGCACTGGCAATGCACGAGCAGCCAGATCCCACGCATTGTAGCGCGCGTACGTGTCCTGCAATCTGGAACACCGAAATATTCTGCCCGATTAATTCCCAGAATTTACGCCAGATTGTAAGGATCTTAATACACTGGATTACTAGAATCCTGGAGGAACAGAGAATTTGATCCAAGGAGTTGGAATGCAACATGGAATTTGATCCAATAACATGCTCTGTTCTGTTGAATCGTTTCGGTTTTCCAAGAACAAGAAACAAGAAACAGGACAGAAAGAACGCAGAAATTTATCTACACCGAATGCTACCTCGAATCGGCAGAAATGGCTGGATTCAAGCTTCCGAGCGATTTTACCACTAGCTGATGCTACAAAGGTGAAAAAGATCGGTTCTTGCACAAAGAATCTCCGTCACCGGCCGCGGTGGTGAAGGGAGCAAGGTGAGCGGGGGAGGTGGTCAGAAGAGGTTGAGGACCTCGTGGATGGCGGCGTTGCAGAGCGGGCAGCGGCCGCGGCCGGCGCGGAGCTCGCGGGCGCAGGCGCGGCAGAAGGTGTGGCCGCAGGGGATGAAGGCCGCGCCCTTGCCGCGCGCCATGCACACGCAGCACCGCCCTCCGACGCCGACGCCGCCGTCCTTCCTCCCCTCCTCCGACTCCGCGTCCTCCTCCACGCGCTTCGGCTCGCCGCCGCTGCCGGCTGTCGTCCACTGCCGCTCGGCCTGCTCCAGCAGCGCCATCAGCGACACCCTCCCCTGCGCGGCCGACGCCGACGCGATGGTCGCCGCACCGCCCGCGACGGGCGCCGTCGTGGACAGGCCGCGGCGCGTGGGGCCGGAAGAGGAAGGGGGAGGCGGGCGGTCGTCGACGTCGCGGATGACGTCGAGGAGCGTGCGGCGCCTGCCCGCCGCGGCGAGCTGCCTCCCGTCGCCTTCGCCGTCGTCGCGGAGCTTGAGGAGGTCGCGGAGGTTGGAGGAGGCGGCGGGCGCGACGCCGCGCCGCAGCGGCAGCACCCTCGGCCCCTCCATTTCCTGCGCAAACTCTGGAGGAGAAGCCTACGCCCGTGTGGACTCAAGACGCATACATACACAAGCGCCTCCTGAATACTAGTAGTAGTATCCTCTCCAGATTGGTTATATATGACTCGACTCGACTCGGCTTGCCTTGTCGTCCTCGCGTAACCGTGTAGTGCTTCTACTTTTCTCTTCCGTTGGAAAGCATGCGTTGCTTTGTGGTGGCGCTGGCTTGGCTGACACAGTTGGGGCGAGCAAGCGCGGTGCGGTTTTGGGCTGGGCGCCACATGGCGGCTGCGCGCGCGCGCCTTAGGGCTGTGTTGAGACTTTCGGTTGCAAAAAAATTTCGGACACCGGTGAAAGGAACGAATGATCGAAATTTTGCTCATTTCATCCAAAAGTTCAGACAAAAAAATCAAATTTGTGATTAAATTTAAATAGTAAGAGAGTGTGAGACAAGAAGTTATGATAAAAATAATATAAAATAGTTAGAGAAATAATTTATTATTGGAGATGTTATGCCTAGTGTTACCTTCTAACAAAATAAAAATTTTATACACAAATTTAAAAGGTAAACTGTTGCATATATCGTTAGCCGTGCTGCTAGGCGGACGGGTGGCGCCGGCTGACGACGTCCACCCATCCTCCAGCGTCCGGTGCGCACTTTTTTCGGGCTCGGGACGGGCGCAGCGGTGACAGACCGACCGACCGACTAGGAGCCGCCGTTCGCGCCGCCATTGCCGCGCGCGGCCGGTTCTTGAGGCCGTTTTGGCCGCTGGATCGGGGCGTTTCTGACGAATTTTCAGTGGCCGGATGGGTGGTTGGCGCGGCGCTACGACCGAGCGAGTGGTTGTCGGAGGAGGTAGCACCGGGCGCCGCCTGGATGCGTTTGTCAAATGGACACCTACCTTCAAACCTCATCGTCTTGATTCTGGAAGTGCAGGGCTTATGTATTATAATAATAAGCTTTGCTTTCCCACGTAGATCATATCACCCCAGGGCGTTCGTTTATGTATAACATTTCCTTCCCGCGTAGATCATAGGCTCGTTCGTTACAGTGGCTTTTGCTGAGTTTTTTTTTTCACTCACGTCTTATGGCTTATGTTACAGTAATTAGATTTTAAACGGTGTGTTTTTTAAGACGATGTCAATAAGAAGATTGTGCTGAGTTCAGCTGTACCGACCAAAATCGTATGTTGTAAATAATACATAAAAAAAATAGAGACAAGAGACACGAATTTTTACTAGAAAACCTTTGCGGAGAAAAGCCACGGACGCTCAAAGACAAATCACTATAATGAGGAGAGTTTACAATTGAACGCTTGCTCTTGAGCACGCCTCTTCCTATAAACTATTGGAGTACATATACAGTGCGAGGGAAAAGAGTTCCACATGAAGAGAAAGTCGAATCAGAGTCGGTTGGTACATATTGACACCACGTCTAATACAACATATATATACATCTATCATGCCACGTCTGGCATGAGACGATGAAACGTCTTACACGGACACGGTACAAATTCGGATCAACTTTAACAATCGCAAACGACTATTTTCCTCTGCGTACTAGCTCTCACAAATAACTAGAATTCAAAAAATTAAGTCATAAACTATAAATCACAGCAAAAAAAAAAAAGAGCTTGCCCCTGCCATCCGGTTTACAAGCAGTTGCGGGAGGAAACATGCCACATTTTGCCGTAGTTTTTACGGGTCTGCGTTGGCGGTAAGAGATGTGCTAAATCAGCAAGCAACAGGATCATGCCAGCAGTAGATCACTATCAACCTTTTACGTTATCTGCGCAAATCCACTTTGCTTGGCCCAGTTGCGAGCCAATCAAGCTGTACGCCGTCCGCTAGTTGGTTTCCAACGTAGCAGCGGCTACACCACTTGGGCACAGACTGGAACCAGAGCGTTTCCTTCAAAGAAAAAAAGTTGAACGGAAAACGAAAGCTAGAAATGAAAGTATGAACAAATGTCAACTGGCTTTGCTTCTTACTGCCGTATTGCTACCGTGAGAGACCATCAATATCAAGAAGGGTAAAAAGCACGTCAATTTTTCGACAGAACAGGCTCCCCGGCTGATACCAATACGGACACCACGTTCTCCGTATAAGCTGAAACAACTTGCACCGAATCGATGGGGGAAAATAATTTGGAACAGAAGGCCACTGAATAGAGAGGCGTATTTTTTTTAATCCCATGTAATAAGGGTGAAAACAAGTGTGTAATTGATACTTTAAGATGGACCTAAAGCACGTTACAATATACGCCCCCATCACTCAAAATTTAGGGGCACCGACTCAACATGTCAAAAAAAAAAATGTACTAAGCTGTTCATGACTGGTTGTAAAGCAATAACAACCGTAGGCGTTCAACGAAGCTCTTGCCAAGATCTGTATGGACTATTCGCCGATTCTGAACATTTTCCACACCTCCAACTCTGTTCTCAAAAGATAAAAAAAGATGGCTGTAGGGCAGTATGAACAGATTAGCTGTTCAGGTCCACTCGCGAAAATCTCTTCAACTGAGAAGACAAACGATACTGACGCCAACTGGAGCCGTGGAGTGACTCAACCAAAGAAACAAAATGGACTTGACAGATAGTTACATTAGTATGTAGACTCATTGAGCCTCTGGCTATCCAAAAAATGTTGTCTCACCTCATGCGTTCAATTTGATCTTGCCCTGATTACTGCCTGATCGATGAATATGCCACCAGACATATTATCTTAGTCTCCCACCCTTTCGTAAAAAAGAATGTAAGCCTCACAGTTGAGAACTTCCTCCAGAGAGGCTTCTCTGACTTGTGCATCACTCGCATAAAACCAAGACTCGGATTCACTGTTCCGCTGCTGCCGACCCCCAATCTTGCCAGCTCTCACATATGCAACATAATGCCCCGCTGCCATGGTTCCCAAGTGCTCGACAACAGCAACTAGACGGTAAGTGGTGTTGTCATTCTCCTTAGATCTGCATAGTACAGAAAATAGTGATGACCAGACCAATTGTAAGGCTGCAAAAAGACCCTTTTCTACTCATAAATCACAAATACGAGGATTCCGAATTTAAGGCCATCCACTTCTATCACATGAATGATAAATCAGAGGATCTAGAAGAAGCAATTGACAATAAGATATGCAACGATAAATTAAGGCCTCATGAGATAAGAGGTAAATAACATGAACCCAAAATACTAACAGCTCACATGCAAATCAGACAGACTAAACAATCGTTTTTAACTGCTATACAGCCATTTTAACTGAGAGTCCGAGACCACTGAAAATGTCTTTTCAATTAGATCCACTTGACATCAGAATATTGCAACCAAAATTCTACAGAACATATCCCTCACTTAACAACAAAAAGGGTCACCAATTTGGGTGGTTTAACTGATCTAATAATAAATCCTCGGATGCTTAGAACAATGACAATAGTATTCAAGCTTGAGTTCCTAGTAACAAATCAAATTGTGGTAAGCAGTCAGCACAGAATTCTGTTCCAAATGGCTAACCCAAAACTATATGCTCGTGCACACACTGGTTTTAGTATTTCAAGATTGGAAGCTGGACTATGACGTGGTTTCCTTTTTTTCTCTTTCTTATGCAGATAAAAAGATACTGTTGTACACACTTGAGAAGGCTTCATGTGTCAATGGTACAAGACATTCACAGTATACCTTTTCTTTCAGACATCTTACTAGTCCAAACTTGATTAAATGTCTGATGTCCAGTAAATATATGTTGCACAGTACAGCAGTAAAGCACAGAGATTGGACCAAACTTTCCTTCTACCTAATTTTGTGTGACAAACCCACAAACACAAAATAGAAGGGGGGAAAAAGACAGGAAAACCAAATCTATTCTGCCAATCTAGTCCATCTTAGGTTTCTCATTGAGTGACCAATCCAGAAAAAGTGCCAAACTTCAATCCTGAATCAGTTGTCAACTATTTTTCATTCTGTTACTCCTCTAAGCCTCACGACATCTGACAATCAAATTAATTCACAGAAGACTACAAAAGCGAAGCTTGATTTCTTCTTGCCCCTAAAAACAGAAGAAACTGGCAATGCAGACCACATCATGTATAATGCCATCCTTCGAGTGACTACGAGTCCTTTCTTCTCTGAAAATCACTAGCAGTACTGGAGATGTGCTGGAGTTATGCATACTTGTATATTATATGAAGTAGATGATTTAGACATAGCAGCACTATATTTTAGACATGGTTGCAAAACGATGAAGTTGGTGGAACTTTTCAGAGCTAATGCCCAAGTCGACATGATTAAATCAACATATACATGGTGAACAAGCCCCACATTGGAGGTAACGCATATAAAAATTTGCTGCAGCTTCTGAAAGCCTAGCAATTTGCCCTATATGTAGTAGTGGCCTTTCAGTCAATATAACACATAGAAGGTTGAAAGAAGAAACCCATTTGTATCATAAATATGCTTTTGCATAGCAATAGCTTCCGTGAAAATCAAGATATTTCCTCGCAAAAAAGGTGAAAAGCAGCACATTGGTATGCCTTGCAATCTAAATCATGTTCGTCCACTCTGTGAGTTTGAATAGCGAAGCTGTACTACTAATTTAATTTTCATGTTGATTATGAAAAAATTTCAGACATTCCACTCTATTTTCAGGATACGAGGAACATGGTGAATTTGAATCAGAGAATAATGTTGCATACAATTTGCAAAAATCCGTTTATAGAGCAAATCCTAGAAGACTACAGCCCATGAATCGGCATCATATAATATTTATCGTTGTAGTTCTTGAGTTTTCTGACACTTCCCAATATAAGAAAAATCCCGTGACAACCAAAAAAAACCTTGTGTTCTATTAAATCCATTCTTTAAAGAAAGATCCGTCAAACCAACAAGTGGACGAATAGTGTAGTTCTTTATCTTCTCAGATCACAGTGGCATGCTACATGGTGAACAAGTAAACTATAGATAGAATCAGACGGTGGTTCCTCCTTGTAGCTACTAGGAATAAGCTAGTAACAAATGGCTGCAGCTAAGCAGAAAACTGTTGGGTTCGTAAAAAATTATTGATACTTTCAACTGAGTCAAGAATTCAGTACCTCGGGTCAATGAATGGCCGAACATCAAGCATCTCCTTAAAACGCACATGACCTTTCAATTTCTTGAACCGACCATGGGAGTCCTGGCTGAATCTGTTCAAATTAATCGTCAATACAGGTGGTGCCTTGCTGATAAGGATTCTTCTCATTGCAGCTCTGAAAACCTTTGTGTCATTCTCTTTCTGTTTATTTTGGTTATCTTGCCCTTGATGTGCCTTGTCAACCATCTTCATTCGCTTCCTCCTGCCATGATTCCTTCTGATGACATCTTCATTATCTTTGGGACTCGGCAAGATTCTTTGTGTCTCAGATGGAAGGCTACTAGTCACAACTTCTTCAGCACCAGCACCACATTCAGCCTTTTTGTCGTTAGTAGTGCTACAGGAGGCAGAGTCATCATCACCACAATGCAGTGGCACACTTGTTTCTTCAACGGCTACGTCTACATTATGCTCATCATTATGGTGGGCAGAGTCATGTGGTTGCTTACTCGAAGATGTACATTCCACTGCTGAGCTGTTCAAATCTCTACACTCCTGGCGGTATGTTTTACTGTCTGAATGTTCAGTCTTGTCAATAGTAAGCATTGCACCTGTTTTCAGTAAAGTATTATTTCCAGTGTCCGGAAAATTGTCATCAGAGGTGTTTTCAGCATCAGCCAAAGAAGGATTTGCGCACCCCGCTTCCTTACAGTGCACGTCAGTATTTACATTGTCAGAGGAACCATCGGTTGCCATAATCTGATCAATGTTCTCTGTTTTGCTGCAGCTCGTGATAAACTTACCACCATCTTGTCTTTCATCAACATTTGCCATCATCTCCTCATCTTCCTTTCTTTCATTGGCACTAGCCACCATCTCCTCACCATTTTTTCCTTCATTGGTGTTTGGGCATGCAACAGCGTTAGAACAGTGCTCACAGTGCCATGGTTCAGAGAGTAGCTCTGGTTCAGTATACAAAGCCAAGCAGCCCTCAACTGATACAGGAGCATTACTATCATCCACCTCATCATCAGCACTATTGCTACTCCAAGCCATCACATCAATATCTTCAGCTGTACCAGTTTCTTCATTGACTTCAGAAGTAACTTCCGGCTCGTTGAACATATCACCAAGACCAACATAGTCATCTTGCTCTCCATACCCACAAGATGCAGGCTTTGCATTATTTTCTGTTACTGGAGAGACGGCTGGAGGAGGAGCTGCATCTTCTCGATTCTGTGAATTTTCTGCGGTTCCATCCATTTCCTCGGCAGTGGTACTAAATTCTTTGTAAGGAAGTAAGATAACAGGCTGTAAAGAAGCTGCATCATCAACAATGTTTTCACCCGAGTGCTCAGAACTCAAGATCTGCTCTTTGGGTAAGGCATCATTCTGAGTTTGAAATGAACCATGTATGGCATCCTGACTTTCCCAGATTTGTCCTGCTTCAGTAGAATCAGCAGAATCGACAATCTCGGACTTTGTTTCATCTGCATCAGCAATATAATCCAACCAGGACATGCTATCCTCCACATTTGAAGCGGCCTTTAGTTCTTGGTTAGGCGCAGAAGCACATGACTCACTGCATTCAGAGGGCTCAGGCTCTTTCCCGCTGACAACCTGTCCCAATTCTGAACCCGGAATCTGGGAATCGTTGCATTCAGCAACTGTTTGATTATTTTCTTTGCTACTCTCCTCTATTGTAGGAGATACTCGGGTAGCAAATTTCCCATATCTGCGACTTTTGTTCCTATCTCTTACGGACTGCTTAGTCCTCTTCGCTGGTGGGGATGAAACACTCTTGGCTGGAGGCCTCCTTGATGGAACTGGTAGAGAGAGATCAAGGAATTGGTCATGTTTAACAGAACTATGTGTGCATTCTGTGCTGGACACAGTACTAGACAGCTGACCCCCAAAGATGGAATTGACAATTGTGGGAACCCCTGCATTGGAAGCATCCTCTAGCTTCCGTGCTTCAGTTTCCTCGGTACGTAAACCATCAAGAAAACAGCGGAGCAACTCATGGCTGTCCTGCATCTGGTAGCCCCTGAACTGTGGGTACTTTGAGCAAATACTTGAGAAGAGGTTCTTCGGGCTCAGTGCACCTCCTGCATCATTCGAAGTGCTCGTCTCCACAAAGAGCTTCTTCAGTGGCATAGCAAGGGCCCCTGTTGGAACATATGATCCTAACATCGTCTTGCGCAACCTATCAAGCGCGAGGAGGCTCTGCAGCACTGCATTGAAGAAGCATGTGTTTCCAAGATTTGGCAGCCCTCTAATCACATTACCATGGCAAATAGCCAAAACCAACACATTACTATCCACTGCACCAACCACCTTATCATCCACTGCAACTGCCACAACTTTCTCTACTGTGGGCATCTCGATCGACACGTCGTTTTCACATGATAAACAATACGCAACAGTCGGATCATCATACCGTGCAGCCCACCAATGCCGGTCCTGCTTGGCATGCCTTCGGGCATGGCCGTATGGCTTGGTCTCAGTGACCGCACCACCACAAAAATGCCGACCGCAGTCCAGGCAGACCCACAAACCACTCTTCTCCACCTTCGCCTTGGCAGCAGCGCCTTTCAGGCCACCTCCACCCCCTTTCTTCGTCTGCTGCTTACCGCCACCTTTCTTCCTCGGGGCGTCCTCCCGGCAATGCTCACACGACGCAACATGCTTGGAAGACATGATCTCCAAGAGGACCTTGTCCAAGTGGGCACTGCCACAGCTGTAGTGGCCACACTGCTCCCTGCCCCTGGCTGACACAGCCGCTTCCTTCGTCGAATTGCTCGCGTCCTGCGACGCCGCATCGCCGGATCCAGCATCCGAGGACGCGGCCGGCGGCTCCCGTTGCTGCGCTTTCCGCAGGTTCTTGGCATTCGCCTTCACCTTCTTCCCCATCACTTCTGAAACACAAGAATAGGGGATGAAAAGCGATCACATGGATCCAAGAAAAACCTAAACAACAAACCAATCAAGAACTGCACGGCCAAATCAAGAAAGCTAAAGAAACCGAGAACTACACAAAAAATTCCCCGGCGAGTCAAAGATTCGTCGTGGTCCAAGAAAAAGACCTGCGGTTTCGGAGATCAAAGCTAGCAAGCAACCAATTGAACGAGCTAAGGACAAGAAAACTAGCAAAGGAAGGGAAGAACAAATGTGCAAGCTTTACCTGAAGAGAGAAGCCGGTGGGCGTCTCGGCGAGGGGTTTAAATTTGGAGTTTGATTTTGCGGCGGCGGCGGCGGCGGCCACTTACATATCAAGGTGTTGCGGCAAGACGAGATGCCGAAGGGAAGGGGAGGGGTCGGAGGAACGGGGCTTCCCTGTTCCCTGCGTTCGGGTCGGAGAGTGTGGAAACGGGGGAGAAAGGAAGGGTTTTTATCCAGCGCCCTCGGCCATGAGATGGGAAGGGCAGAAGAGCACGAAAGGGGCTCGGCTCTGGTTGCGGATGGTTGGATTGGGTTGGTCGGGCAGGCTTCGGCTAGGGTACGCCGGAACTATTGAACGAAAGTGACCGTTTCACCGTCTATCGTGTATATATAACCATTATATATATACTAATATTATACTAAATAGTAATGTATCTAGTAAATTTTTAGTATCGATACTTCAATATAACCAATGACAGTTTATGATGATAAAGAAATAGTGATTGAAATGCTTACCAAAATGAGAAAACCCAATAATAATTTTGGTTAGTTGCAGTAAACTGAACAAACTAAGGGCAAAATCCTAGACAAAAGTTAGTTGGTATTAGTAAAATACATTATCTGACCTCAACGGGCTACAAAAGACAACAAAATTACTTAAAGTTTTCAAGTAGAAAAAATAGAATGGTCAAATGTAAGTAAAAGCATTACCTTTTAGTATTTACGCTCTTTTAAGTTCATAGAGCAACGAACCACAATATCACTGGTAAATTTCTTCAATTCTTGTTTCTTCAGATAGCAAATAAGTCTATTATTCATGAAATCATCATCAATTAATTGAAAAGGTCAATTAGATATTTATATATTCAAGAATAATATAATAGAATAATAAGTCTAGTTGCTTACTTACTTGACATTGTAGTCAAACACTATAATTTGCCTCTGATTTGCAATGAGCTAGGCTAATATTTCAAAAATCAAAATTAAAATCATAAGTCTTAACCTTACAATTCGACAAAAAACCAATTAACAATTATCACATTAAAACCCTATCTCAAAAATTTAGCTCTTATTCTTAAAACAAATTGGAAAGATTTAGAGAAATTTAGAGCAAAATACATACTGATCGGGTGGACCTAAACTTCCTTCGTGCAGCGAGGGCGCGAGGCAACAGGGGCCAGGCGGCACCGCAGCAAGGTGGCAAGTGAGGGAAGTCGGTAGGGACGATTTCTCTCGTTTTTCGGCAAACAGTTGCTGCCTGGCTGGGTGCGGCGGGTGTGATGTACATCTCTTGGCCGACCGTACGAGACGAACAGGCATAAAGGGCTGCTGTGAGATGACACACTTCACGATCGATCAAATGGACATCGTGGCATGTTGCGGCCCTCCCTCTTGAACTGGCTCAAGGGATGAATCGGCCTACTACGGTTGCCTTATATGATTAGGGATAGTGGAAACTCCTCGTGAATAGCTGCTAGCTACTGTGAATTTGGGCTGCTATACTCCCTTCACTTGGCTTTAAGAAAGAGACCAGGTGTATCAAGTTTGAGTATGGGCTGGATATGCTAATTTCTGCTAAAAATATTTTTGGACCGGTTATAAGTCCAAGCTCCATTGATTTAGTTTTGGTGATTAATGACAAATCTATATGTGAGACTAACATGTTTGTTGACTATAATATTATTTAGTCTCATTTATATGAAAAAGGTGAAAATCATGGATGTATGCACTCAACGTCATATTCTTATATCTTGTTGTATTCCTCGGATCTAAAATATATGTTGAACTCCACTAAAAGTTTAATTTGAATATGTGCATATATTTTATTACACATTCATATATACACACATTTAGGGGAGTTCATTCTATATTTTGTGGTTTTATTAGTATTTATCCATGTTTTTATCTACATATATTGGGGATCTCTATTTTAAAAACATATCATTTGAGTACATAAAGCTTGTGTATTTTACATATACTTATATTATTTTATATCTAATTATTTGCAATTATGGTGCTTGTTATCAATAGTGATTGTAGCAACACAGGAGGTGGTCGTAGCCACTACAACGTCGTCGTATGGCTACAGAAGGTGGTCGTAGTGGCCAGAAGGAGGTCATAGAGATCCTGAAGCGGTCGTAAAGACTGTAACAAGTGGTATCAGAGCATGGGTGACAAGGTGAAGGCTCATGGGTGAAGCATCCACTGGGAGGTGTGAAAGGCGCAACAGAGGATGAACGAGAGAGGTGATCGTGTGGAGGAGGTGCTCATGGTCCAAGAGAGAGGAGCGGGAGGCTCAGGGTTTAGGGTTTAGGATGATGAGTCTGCTTCATGGTCGAAGAGCAGGGTATAAAAGGGCAGGCCATTGTACCGAAAGGAGCAAGCGAGAGCACCAAGTTGACGAGATGAAGTTACAGAGGGGTGCTGGGAAGAGGGCGACCTATGTGGTCGCAGGAGCACCGAGTGGAGGCGATGCAGTTGTAGAGGAGGTGCAGAGCAAGGAGCGACCGGCGTGGTCGTAGGCGATCGGCGTGACCGCGGAGAATGGAGCGACCAGCGTGGTCACTGGCAATCAGCGTGATCGAAGAGAAGAGAGGCGACTAGTGTGGTCGAAGAAGGCGACCGGTATGGTCGTAGGTGATCAGCCTAGGTGACCAGCGTGGTCGTAGGCGATCGTTGTGGGCGGCCAGTGTGGTCAAAGGTGGTCGGTGTGATCGCAGTGGAGGTGACTGGTGCGGTCGCAGTCGGTCGGTGAGATCGCAGGGTTCACAGACGTGGTCGTAAAGGAGTTAGGACCACGACGAACAGAGGGTTGCAGACGTGGTCGTAAAGGAGTTTCGACCACGGCGAGAAGTGGATCGCAGACATGGTCGAAATAGAGTTACGACCACGGCGATCGGACCTGGTCATAAAGGAGTTACAACCAGGGTGACGAGCGGAGGTATCCGCTGGAGCAAAAGCTGTGGTCGTAAGACTCGTAAGGAGTTACGACCACAGTCACAGAGCCGAGGATGGCGACGAGAGCGGAGGTGTCCGCAGGTGCTGGAGACGTGGTCGTAAAGGAGTTACGACCATGGCCTCGCAGGAAGATGTACGACCACAGCGAGAAGACGTGGGCATAAGTCGTTACGACCACAGCGGGGAGAGGTGGTCGTAAGTCGTTACGACCGCAGCGGTCGACAGAATCATTACGTGGTCATAAGGAGCTACGATTACGGTGATCGACCGTGGTCGAAGGAAGTGCAGCGCAGAGACAGTGAACGTAGTCGTAACTTCAGCTGAAATTTACGACTACGTGGTTGGAGCAGCGAGGAGTGATCGGAGAGATCACAGTGTGGTCGTAACGACTGTCAGCGTGGTCGGTAAACCAGCAAAGTGATCGGAGCAACACAGGAGGTGGTCGTAGCCACTACAACGTGGTCGTACGACTACAGAAGGTGATCGTAGCAGCTAGAAAAAAATTATAGAGATTCTGGAGCACCCGTAAAGATTATAACAAGATCGACTCAGCATGTATGTGTATATGTCTGGCCGACGGCAGTGGGTTCTCCTCTCCCTTGGTTCCGCCGTCCTCCGGGCCCCGACCGACCGCACCCTTCCTGTCCATGCATCCCGGAAGCCTCTTGGCATCCACGAACTCAAGGATCGATGCCGGACACTGGTTCCATTCTACATTCTTCTGGGTTGCCCTAATAATACTGGAAGCTGTTCCCCGACAACGAGAATCGTATTACAAAATGCAGAACAACTTCTTTTCGCCCCAAATGATGCTAATCTGGTGGAAATGGAAATGAAGTGTGCTCCATGCAGATCTTTGGTTCGAGAGATAAGGTACGTATATACGTAGGTTAATTTCCTCATCGAAGACACAGTATCGTTGTTTACAGAAGAGCAAAAGTACAAGTATATATGTTGTACGTAGTTTACTGATCAATATCACATTCTGATGACTGATCATACAGAAGTTGGCTACTTATCGTATGAAGCCTAGAGCAATGTAATATACGATTAACACGGGCAACGACACCAATGTCCCAAATATTACCCTGCATGATTCAGCAACAGTGCGCAGTTTCAGTTACTGAAGTTAAAATGTTCAGTAAAATTACTTAACCATAAACTACTTACGCGGTGCTGAGTACATCAGCGTGCAGACCGTATTCCCTGGCAAACACAAACGTGGTGATCGCTTGAGGAAGTGCAGCCTATCACAGGCAGAACAAGAACAGATCGAGTGAATAAACAATTTACTCATGTAGTAATCATCCAGAGATCAACCTGTAAATTGTAACCATGTCATCGTATATACAGCATGCATGCAGCCATACATACCTGTATGACCGCGAGACGTAGGATGTCGCCGCGGAGTCCGAGAGCGACGGCTCCGACGGCCGTGGCGGCCGGCCCGGCGACGAACCGCAGCACCATGCCGAGCACTGTCGGGCCGGCCCCGCACACGATGATCTTTTCCTGCAGCGCCGTGAACAAGCCTGCGACCAACGAGTGCACAAATATATATTACACACCAGCAAAATAAAAAAGAACTAGGAAGTGGTTGATTACCCATGCAGAACATGGCGAGTCCAACCCCGGTCTTGGACATGATCAGCACCGAGCCCTCTATGATGCTTGGCGTCTCGATGTGCCACCTATGCACAAAAGGAGCAGCTAGTCAAAGTTTTTTTAAAAAAAAAGTTCAGTAACAAAAACATTGTACTTGCGTGGATGTGTTTTGTTGCATGCATGTCTCCACTCCAGTACGTCTCTCTTTTGTTTGGATTCTCCCGTCTTGAATCAACCAACTATGTATATGCCAATTTGCCAAAGTTGTTCTCTACATATGCCTGATTGGACTACCAATTGCAATTGGGGTAGTGTGTTGCTCTACTTGTCTTCAGGCACGAAGCCCAACCGAAGGTCTAAAATTTTTTTTAGTAGGTATGAGTCCATATGTATCATATGTGCACCTCCAATCTAAAATATATGAACCCCGGACCAGCCCCGCGCCTTCGACCCATCGCGCGGCCTAATTGGTAGTCGCCCATAGCGTGTGGCCCTAAGGCAGGAGACCGAGCTAGCCCATTAGGAGACCAAGCCACATAACTAGCTTAGAGCAAGGCTAATAATACAGCCTTCAGCTAGCTGTATGAACACTTACAGCTCACTTTTCAGCCTACTCATATAGTAGTTACAGCCACCTGAAGTCTGTATGACCTACCCCTTCCTCTCACAAAGTTTCTTGGTTCTTGTGCTTGGTGGTCAGTAAGCTTCACCCACCTCTCTCTCCTCCTCTCTCTCTTCCACCTCAGCATACAGCCTACTAACAGCCTCTTATTATACTTAGCTCTTAGACCAACGCAATGCACCTCGCCATTCACCTCATTCTTGTTCGTCCCGTGCCACCTATCGCTGAGACATGCACCGCGCCACGCTCAACCACTGGTGGTCGGAGAAATTAACTGACTCCCTCGCCTGCTATCTCGCCACAGCACCATCTGGTCCCGTTGCCTTGCCGATGCCTAACTAAGACACCAAAGGAGGAAGAAGACTTAGACCCGAACTCAATCACCCGAGTCAAGAAATCGGTATATGGTATTTGATTTGCTCTATTCTTTTTTCAATTTCTTCCCATTCGTTTCAAACACAAGGACTAAATTTGTGATTTAGGGATTCAATTTGATTGTCCGTGGTTGTTTTTTTTTTTGTCAGATTGTGTGTTAGGTTTCAATGTGGGTTTGGAAAAAACCAAATACATGACTAATGTCAATGTTGATCGCTACTTCTTTATTATTGTATATTACCATCGGTTATGCCAAATTACTGATGCTAAGAATTGCTAAACACATTATATTGATATATATATATATATATATATATATATATATATATATATATATATATATATATATATATATATATATGTTATATGTATAGCCAAGTGGTGAATCTAGATTGTTTTTTGTTCTAGTTCCGCCCTAAGTTGTCTTATTATTACGTGTGCAAAGTAAGTGGATGCTATTAGTCAAATCAATCTACTTTAGCTCAAAATTGATTTATTTGTTCGTCCGTTCTACTAACAAGAGGTATTTGTTCCACTTTGATTAATTTTTGGTGTGCAAAGTAAGGGGAAACTATTAGTCAAATCAATCTACTTTAGCTCAAAATTGATTTATTTGTTCGTCCGTTCCACTAACAAGAGGTATTTGTTCCGCTTTGATTAATTTTTGGTGTGAACCGCCTCAGCAAGCTTAACAGGGAACATGCATTCCTAGTACTGAAGCCCTGCCCTGTTTGGAGCGTGAGAACTTCACATGAAAGATTATTGTGTTACAAACATGTCCCTCACAGTTTATTTGTAGCTCTCGAACTTTTTACATCTGCAGTGTTTTAGGCTTTTTTTTTTGCTTGAGATTTGGTAGGAGCTTAACAAATATGGCGATTAGTTGGTACTGCAGCATTTTTGTTTTGAGATGCTACTACAGCATTTAGATGACATTCCTGGATTAGAATTGCCAAAAAATGCAAATGACGGAGTAAGCGATCGATCATGGTACCTGTTTGTGACGCAAGACCAGGCCACCCCGAAAACGCCCGCGTAGACGTTAGGATTCCGCGCGACCTTGAGCCAAACGGCTCGAACCAACGGCCAGAGCGACTCATGCCTCCTCGTGTCGACGGCGCCCTCCACGTCGCTCGCCGGCGGCGCCGAGCGGCCATCTCCCGCCGTGGCCGGCTTCCTGGCGCCCCAGGCCCGCCTCACCTCGAACGCCAGCAGCAGCAGCGGGAAGTAGACGATGATCTGCACCACCGATATCTGCACGACGAGGTCGCGCGCCCACTTGCCGTACATGGCGTCCAGCAGCGGCACGCCCACGACGAGCGTGTTGTTGAGAGTCGCCAGCGAGAAGCTGGTGATGCACCAGGAGAAGGCGTAGCCGGCGCCGGCGCCGGCGCCGCAGCAGCGAGTGGACGCGGCCCAGGCGGCGAGGGCCAGCGCGACGGCGAGCTTGGAGAGCGCGTCGGCTGCCAGGACGCGGTAGCTGAGCGCGAAGGGGTCGATGCGCGCGGCAAAGTCGAAGGCGAAGAAGGGCACGGCGAAGTAGGCCACGAGGCGGTTGACGGCGTCGCACTGGTCGGGCGTGAAGAGCTTCCACCACCGCACGGAGCCGTAGCCGAGCACCAGGGCGAAGTAGAGCGGCGCCATGGCGGCCACCACCTTGTACACGTCGCCCCACCCTATCATCTCCTCCACTGATGGCTGCTACGCTAGCTGTGCCGCGTTCTTGCCGTAACTAGTGAACGAGACGCACTCTGTTCTTGTGTTACAGATGCCGCCGTTTCCTGTTGCTTATATAGAGGGAGGTGAGCCGGGCAGCCGGTGAAGGCTAGGCTGCAACTTGCACGCATTTATACCGAGCAGTATATATTCCTGTGAAAAATTTAGTTATCAAAGAAAGAACCAAGCTTACGCATGAAGGCATCAAAGGGAAGTATAAAGAGAACGAATCATACAGAAATATATACGAGCTAGCTAAATTATGCGCAGTAAATCAACAAGAACAGAGCAGGTGCCACCGTGCCAGAACAGAGCTGCTGCCCGCATGCGGTTTGCTTAAAAAGAGAGAGAAAATGGATTATATGCCATTCATTCACAATTAGACCTGTTCAACCGGTCGGGCCGAGCTTCGAGCTAGGCCTAGAAAAGCATGGCCTTGAACGGGGAGATCGAGCCCGGCATTGGCTAGGCCCAAAACCCGGGGGGAGCCAGAAGCTTCCTTTTTGGAATAAAATATTATTGGTTAATATCTTTTTTGGAATAAAATAATGTTATCTAATTTATTTTCTAGAATAAAATTACTATTATTACTGTAATATCGTCGGGCTTTTTACAGGCTTCCTGCTGAGAAGGAGAATGGTTGATTCAGCACGCTGCGAGGAAAGAAATAAAATTAACTTGGGGGCATTGGATGAGAATAATGTGGAACACATTTTGACACGAACGGATTTGAGAATACTTCACCGGACTGGGATATCAACACAGCGGGGCGAGCTTCACCGGACACGAGCTTGTCGTTGGCCTCCATCGGCAGCGTGAGCTGCTGCCCATGAAGAAGCTTCTGTCCATGAGTAAGCACCGGTAGAGCTGGCTGTGCGCGGCGATCCACTGAGGGTGTCATCCCGGAACCACAGCAGGGCCACAACGATGTCGTCGTAGGCAGCCGGCAGGCAGTACAGCGTCAACATTCCCGCAGTGCAGCAGGTCCACATCCACAATGCACGGCCCGCTTCATTCGGTCAGTCAAGCCGCTCCACGCCTCCACCGATCAACCCTAATTCCCCAATCTCCTCCTCCCCGCTGCAGCTCCCGGCCATCGTCACCAGCTCCGGTGTCGGCTCCCCCAGTCCAAGCCCGACGCCGATAGCCGCGCGCGGTGGGAGGTGTTCGTGCTCTCCCGCCTTGCGCACCTGCACCTGCCGTCCCTGCTTGGCTCGATCGACACGGCGGACCTCCTCGGCTGGGACGTCCCCTACTGCCCCAGTGGCCTCCAATGCCGGCTCCCCAGTCCAAGCCCTCCGATGTCGATTCACATTGTAGCTTTCCTTCCGGATCCTATCTTGTATCTTTTTGCTGTCTGACTTTTTTTCGTTTTGTAGTTATTGTTTCCTTCCGGATAAAGCAATTGACTTGGTTAATGAAGCGGGATCCCTTGTCAGGTTACGCCTTTTGCTCCTCCTGAGGACCTCTACAAATTTTTTGAGGCCGAAACACTTAACCCTGGGAAGGCCATGGTGAGGGACAGCTGCAGCTATGGCTTCGGCTCTGCAGCGGAGGCCGAGGAGGAGGCGAGAAGTCGAGCACCTCCAGCGCACGCACGAACTTGAGCCGAGCATGAGAGAAGACGGGGACGAGAGAAGGTAGGGGTATTTTTGTCATTTTAGAAAAAATGATAATGTTAACAGGTAGGCTTGGGTTGCAACGTGATAGCGATGGCATATTATAAAGGAAATTAAAATCCGATGACATATTATAAAGAAGGAGCTATTCGATTGGCAAGATGAGATTTATTCCATAGCATATAATCAATTTTCTAAAAAAAACTCCGCAGAACAGGGGAGTTGGTTTTGTTGTAAATGTGGGCAATATTTTAATTCCAAGTTTTACTAAGAGACAAATAATAAACTAGTGATACAAAACTCGCAACTAACAGCAGGCTACTCATCATACTTCAGAAAATGCACAAGTAAATTATATTAACAAAATCGAATGAAAACGAACACGCGAATGACTTACAATTGGGTTTGTTGAAGAACAGGAAGCGGAGCAGGCTTGATGCAGTGCAGAACGTAGATGACGCAGTGAAGTGAGCGGTCGCGCAAATATGCACTGCCCAGAAACTTTATTGCCGCCCCGTGCAGGTACTCTCTGCAACAACGGTTCGAAGATAGCCGCTCTCTCTCATTCCAGATGCACGCCAAGAAGAGAGATCAGCGAGGTCCAGACGGCACAGCACAACAGCAAGTCACAAGTCATATGATTTTCACACAAAAATACGCGAATACACGCGCGCGCGTGTGTGATTAGCCATAGCCCTCCTCGTGCCATCCCATCCACGTGTTATATGATTCAAGGAGTGGCAAGGACCCCACCTTATAAATTGGTCTCATCCACCTTGTATTAGCAATACGGTATTAAACCGTGCATGCTTTGAAATTAAAGAAATAAGTCTTACTCACATGGGCCAATTTCTAACAGGTTTGACTAGCTAGACTGGTAGTAATACTCTATACTAGTACATGAGAAGCAAGCTAAGCATTATTCATTCACAAACAAAATAGAATTAAAGTTGACAGGTGGGAAATCAAATAAGATGGATGGATCGATCAACTCTATACTACCGATTGATCCGAGTATGTATATCGATCGGATGAAATTATGCGAGCAATTTATGCAATGCAAGATAGACGCATCAAGCATGCATAGCATATCACGGCATGCAATTTACTGATATATCCAACCAGCGTGACTAGCTTAGCGCTTGGCTTAGCTAGAGTAGATAGTAAGTATGCAGTGTATGTGTGCAAGCTACAGTACTTTCTCTATACTTACCACGTACGACATTTCAATTAGCTAGCTGCATGCAGCACGTACCAGGGTAAACTCTGACCGATCTGAATTCGGAAGGTACCTAGCTACGTAGCTAGAGATCATACGAGGTAGCTAGTGATGGATGATATCAATTGAATAATGGTGGATCGCGCGCGTGATCGATCAGGCTGCTGCGACGGTGGCGCCTGCAGCTGCTCCGGCGCTGCCTCCGCCGCGTCCGTGGCCGTGGGAGGAGCTGGGCCCTGGGCCAGCCTTCTTGTCGGGCAGCGGCCGGATCAGGCGACCTTTGATGCTTTTTGTGGCGGCTTTGCAGGTCGTTACGTGGCAGCGGAGGTTGTAGAGGGTGCCCCTGTACACCCTGTGGCAGGCCAGGCACCGGAACTGGCGAGGGCCCAGCCGCTCCCCCAGCTGCCAATGGACATCGACACTGGCCATTTGCTGCTTCAGCCTCTGCACCCACCTGCACGTACACATATATTTACGCATTTCACATATATGGACTTGTTTTTTTTCAGCCTTTGAACCTGTTTTTTTTATACGGCTTGTGGTTGCGGCTTGTGACTTTTAGGCTGTTTGTACGAGAGATTACAGAGTAACAGAAACTCACATGTGATTTTTATTGATATAAATGAAGTCGGTACATTATGTACTATAATTAATTAATAGACCTTAACTTAAAAAGATACCCCGTTTAAAAGCTAATTATTGTAGAAAAGCCGAAAAGCAGCTTTTCGAAGTCGAAAAGAACGAAGCCTTTGGCTTCAGCTTTTGACTTTTCTACAGTAACTAGCTTTTAATTGGATTATTTTTTCAAGACGGGATCTACTAGTTAATTATAGTACATATTATACGACTTCATTTATATCGGCAAAAACCACACGTAAGTTTTAGTTGATCTCTAATCTCTCACACGAACAATCCAAAACGCACAAACTACAACCAAAAGCCGCAAGACGTAACAAAAAAGAACATGCCCTATATATATAACATATACATACATAGTCCAATATATATGTATGTTCGATGCAATCCACTCATTCCATCTTAATGAACATATAGTAACGTGCGTATTGATTGATTGATTGATTGATTGATTGATTGATTGTTTGTATGTATGTATGTATGTATGTATGTATGTATGTATGTATGTATGTATGTATGTATGTATGTATGTATGTATGTATGTATGTATGTATGTATGTATGTATGTATGTATGAGTTCGGTGTATACGTACCCGCTTGCTTCTGGAAGATAGAGGTACAGATAGTCACGAATGGCACCGCATGTGCGCTCCCTCTCACTGGCTACCCGCTCTCTGCAGGCAGGCCAACAACACACGTACATTCATCGATCGATCGAGGAGTGTATAATTCAGGAGAGTTTTTATCATCCTTAGGAGCAGGTACCAGCTGGAGGTATACGTTTCCACCAAATTACTCTTAAACTCTTAATACCTTTTGATACCTTCACTTCTTAAACTCTTAGTCTTGGTACCTCTTAGTATTAACTTAATAAATAAATGGTTTAGTGCCTCTCAAGGATGATAAAAAATCTCATAATTCAGAGACAATACAGAACATATGTAGAAAATAGTGGAGCATATTTATACGTACCGGGTGATCTCTCCTTCAACAATGGCTTGTCGAAACAAGCGCATCGTATCATCGACATGCTCACCATGCTTGGCATTCTGCGCCGACACCGAAGCGACAACCTCAACGAGATCGTTGTAGTATGGCTGAGCTTCCTGCCGACCACCCGGCTGGTGATCGCTCGTCGCGAGCTCCAGGCCAAGCTGCTGTCGTGGGAGAATGTACAGCTCTGGGTGAGCCAGGCGGATATCGCCTGGAGGAGCGCCGTGCACGGCGGCTGCGGTGGCTGCCTCCTCGTGGAACCTGAAAACGCGGCCCAGGTAAGCGGCGGCGTCCAGCCAGCGTCCTTGCTCGAGCATCGGGTCCAGCAGCCGAGTGATGTCCAGGTACCCAAGATCCACAAGCACCCTGCATCAGACGCAGTTGCAATTAATCGTATCGATCGTCGCATGCCATGACAATGCTAGTACAATTTCAGTAAATTGGAGTAGCAAGCAAGCTAGCATGATTACAGACAAAACAGAGGAAAATGAAGAAGTATATGCCAAACCGAGTACTCCAATACTACGAAATCACTACTATCCATGGAGATCGAGTTGAATGCATAAATATATAGTCCCATCCGATGTCCCACGGCACTGTTCTTTTTATCTTTTCACCGGTTTTTAACTTTTATTTTTTTCAATAATCATTATTTATTAGACTAATAAACTACATTAGACTAATAAACTACAATAAAAAAATTATACGCCGCAGCGCTACCGCAGCCCAAAATAACTTGCACTACTACTGATCAACAGTACAACAGGTAGTCGGACATGCAGGTACTAGCTAGTACTACTCACTCATCGGACATGCACTTCGCCCAATCCTCCGTCGAGATGCGTGTAAAGTAGGGGTACAACCGCCTGCATTGCATTGCATTCACTGATCAGAAAATGATAAGAACCAAATTGATAATGATGATTATATAAGCAGATCGAAATGGATGGGCGCCGGGAGCATCAGTACAAGGATTAGTCCACAAGATCGTTACATGCATCATGTGTAATGCATTAACGCGCTATGGGTATGAACCATGCATCTACGCGAGTGCACGGATGGATGGATGGATGGATGGATGGATCGATCTACACAGTACGGCAACGAACCATGCACGCATATTATGGCAAATAATATGCAACAAAGGCAAATAATTAAGTTCAAATGGAACACGATTAAGGCGAATAAGATGGCAAAGAAGGAAGCAAAAGTTGGATCGATCAAAGGTCAAAGCGATTAAGGCAAATAAGATGGCAAGAGAGAAGCAATCATAGTTAGCATCGATCTAAGCATGCATGCATGGACGGATGCAGCATACTTATATGTAGCGGCAGCAAGCAGTACTAGTCGCAAGCAGTGCTAGTGAGATGATGCGGGAACGCACTTGATGTCGGACTCCGTGGAGCCCGGTGGTATGCCGCCGCCGCCGGCCATCCTCGACGCGACGCGCGGCGATGCGAGCGAGCGCGAGAGCGATTAGTGGGGAAAAGTTGTGGGGGAGAGATGGAAATGGGTGGAAAAGTTTCTTGCGATCGTCGAGAAAGAAACAAGGCAACGCTAGTTTGTTATCAGCGTGGTGTGGGAAGCGCTTCGTACTCCTGCCGTCCTCCTCGGCTGTGCTGTATTGTGGTGGTATTAAGCCTATTATTTTTTGTTCCCACGGATAGATTTTGGTTGCAGTTTATAGTTTTTTACTGTTTATAAGAAAAAATATATATTAATAAAAACTTACAAACGATTTTAATTAATATAAATGAATTTACTATATTATATACTATAATTAATTTATAGACTTCATATTAAAAAATTATCTTTTAAAAATGAATTATTATAGAAAATAAAAAACAACGATATTCCACTGCGTCCTAGAGTCCTGGGCAGTCTGATTAACTAGCAGGTTACCACCTGCCTCACCAACGCATGGGCCCACCCTAAAGTACTGGTCCACACGTTGGTGACATACTTGGTAAGAGAGTACACAATGCGGTGACGTCGGCCGGGCCCTCCTGCTACAGTATGTACGGAGAGATGCACAAAAGACTCGCCGTTTTGCCGTTGCCTTGCTAAACTAGTAACCTCTAATCTCCTCTATTAAACATGGTCAGCTATGTGCTCGTGCGTTACAACAAAATTTATTCTATGTATAGATAATTATGTATAGAAAAAGATTACTATGATCGGTTGAAAAGTGAAAAATGATACAAAATTGAAGGAATGAGATGGTTGGAGGAGAATAAACGTACAACCGTCAACTCATTCTTTTATAATAGCAATGATTAGTAGGAGGATTAACGAATCGAAGCGGGAAATTCTTATTGAGTGCGTGCGCTTGCGGTGGGAAAATACTTCACTCTTTAGCAGAAAAATAACAACCAACAGATGACATCAGCAAACCCCGAAAAGCAATTCCTTTTTGCTTTTCCGAAAAGATACAAATGCCTCCATGTTTCAAACCGAGTGCCCGATTCGAAATTTGTTTTAAATCATCATGTAACTTAGGACAAGAGATAGAATAACTTGAGAAGTACTGTAGCTCGGATCAGAAATATTTGCCGCTAACATTGGAAAGAAATTGTCTACAAGATCATCAATGTTAGAGTACACACTGGTGTATGCCACACATATCTCGTCTGGTTAAGGGCGAGCGAATCAGAGGAGAGGTTGACGATGTAGGTCACATTTTAGTACGCACCGGTTTTCTTGAGGGCCAACTTTGTCGTGGATGTGCGATCGGTAGAAAGGAGGAATGCACCGTGTGCGAGGAGGGGAGGTGTGGTGAACGTATAAACCCCTTATTATATTAGCAATGAAGAGATTATCCATAAAACCACCGCACAAACAAAAGCTCTACTAACAGATCATGCAAATGCGCTACATCCTACATTTTTGTCACCAGAAAATGATCAAAGCAGTTGTTTTTTTAAGAAAAGTTTATCAAAACAGAACTTCTCACCAGAAATCCACGCAAGAACATCTAGCATTCTTGAAACGGTGAAACGATAGTAGTCACGAGCAAATATCTCAAAGACTCAAAACGCAGCAGCGAGTAAGAAGAAGAAAGGAGGAATATGGGGAATTTTACTTGTCAAAATGGGGGGAAATTTCGATCTCAGTTCATCGGTTGGATGCCAATCCCCTTTAAACACCCTCTTCTCTCACTGACTCCACGGCCCCACTGAGCAGTCTCTCTCGGCCAATCCAACCCAACCTCCCTTCGAAACAAACTCTGCGCGCAGCCCGCGAACGCCTCGCGTGCCCCTTCGCGGGGTTTCGTTTCGTCGAACACCTTGCGCGCACTCCGAAAAGCGGCGGCCTCCGACGCGCGCGAGCTCGGAGCAGAGGGCTCGAGCGCTCGCGCATGGAGGGCTCGGGCTCGGGCTCGGAGGAGCAGCGGCGGGGGCGGAGGGAGACGAGGGAGTGGGCGACGATAGGAGCGCGGCCGCAGCGTTCATCGCCACCGCGTGCGCCACGAGCGCGCAGCTCTATTAATTAGGAAAGAGACGAAGCTTCCGATTCCGGTGGTTTTTGGCATTAGGTTCTTTTTCCTGTGGGCGACAATCAAACAAGGAGCCAAGATAAGCAACGGGAAAAAGGCAAGAAATTTTGGATTTAATGGGGAGGAGCGGAGGGGAGAGGGGAACTGATCTAGGGTTCGAGGCAGATCTGGGGAAAGCCTCCCTCCTCCTCGTCCAGCCTCGCTTCGTTCTGGCCGCCGCCGCCGGCTCATCCCGACCGGTCTTCGTGCTTTTGGTGTTCTCTGCAGGGATCGGCGGGCTCGGTTGCTTCCTTTGCTTGCCGAAGTTCGTTTCTTTGCTCTTCCTTCAGCTGTTGCTTGATGTCTTGTTCCTTTTGGTTTTCTATATCTAGGCGAAATGGTGTTTTGCCGTGTTGGAGTGTATGTCTCTTCATGGATGATGGGGGATTAGGGAACTAGAGTTCTAAATAGAAATAGATCACTTGTGATTACTTCCAAATGGAAATAGATCTGTTGTGATCCGAAGTCTGCAGGATTGGTGTAACCAGAATAAGATAGACTATGGAGAGCAACAAGGATGGAGCATATTTTCATTTGTTCCTTCTTGCAAGCACTCAATATTGAATGAGCATATTTTGCTTTGTTACAACTTACTGGCGGGTTGATTTGATCCTAATGGAAGCGCTCAACTTAGAATTGCATGTATTGTAGTGTTTGGATGAGGAAGATTTTTCGGATTAGTTTGAAATGTTGTGGTAAATGGGCGTCCTCTTCACTAGGAAGAGCAAGAAGTGAGATAGAAGAATAATGGCACAGCTATACATGTTCTTTTATCACACTAGTTTGTTGTAAGGCATCTATGTCTCTGATAGGGTATATTTGCTTTGTCTTGATCAAAGTTGTTTGAATGTTGATAAACTTGATCTATGCCAATTTTGTCCGTCGGTGGATGTTGGACTGTTTTGTTAACCATTTATAGTTGTCTGCACATCAAAGTTTTTTTAGCGGTACTTGGACCGACTCGTGATATGACCTATTTGGAGCTTTACCATCATGGCTATGGCTGTTCGGTGAAGAAATAAATAATAAAAAAACAACATCCATTGTAATTCCTGGGTTTAGTAACCCTAGCCTATGAAAATGTTGCCGTATGATAACTTTCTTCTACTCCGTGAATCCATGGCCATCTTGAAGCTCATAGGGTACAACAGCTTCCAAATCGTGGAAAAGATCCACATACTGTATTTTAGTCTTTTGTTTATTCATATCAATCAAGTTCGTTCTGTATCAATATAGTAACCTGATTAGGTATAGTTAAATCCACATGCTAAGTGGTGAGCTTCACGGATATAACATCGGCATTTCCTTTGCTTAAAGTGGGCTTTATTATCTTTGCCATGAGAGGTAGGTGAGATGAGCATATGACCTTAAGATGCATGCCCGATTTTCAAACGTATATATCATTTCCCATTATAGTGGTCTAAGCACAACGTCGTGATTGCCAAAAGCAGTATAGCCACCCTCCAAAATGCAACATGCTGGCATGTGATCAGATCCCTGGAGCTACAAGCAACACAATCTGGCTGGCCAAGAAGCACTGGTCAAATTGTATCTATACTTCTTCGTCAATAGCACCAATAAAATACAATAATAAATGAACTTATGTTCTGCCAGTAGACCTCGAAAGTGATCAAGCAAGTTACTTAGCTTCTTTTATGTGCAATCTCTTATCCCGTATATCTTTTCTGGCATGAGTCTGATCTGAAGACAAAAAAAGAGGAACTAATGTAGCACCCATTGTCTTGTCTACTAGCAAATATTTGTCCTCTGAACCCTTTTCTTTTTATAGCATGAGTGTGTTTTGTACTTTTTGTTCCTGTTACATCATTGTTTCCACTGTCTGGCATGAGATTGTATAATTTATTTTTGCAATTGTGCTAGTAATGATAAAACTAGGCTGTATTTTAACTAATCTCCCCTGCTTACTTTGTAGAAGAAACTGAAAGGCAGCGGCACTCTGTGTTCTAATGCTACCAGGAGTACTGGAGATGGCAGCCCTGAATGCTGGTATGACATCTGCTGGTGACGATATTAAGGAGGAGGCAGGATATGCAAAGCTTCAAGGTGAACATTTTGATTACTTCATGCAAGCTCATTCAATCATCTTGGGACGCAGTAGTAAGAAAGAAAAGGTAGACTTAGATATGTCTGTCCTTGGTGGAGGCATGGATATTTCCCGCCGTCATGCACGCATATTCTATGATTTTCAATGCCGCCAGTTTTCCCTTGAAGTCCTGGGCAGTAATGGATGCATGGTTCAGGGGGTCCTTTACCTTCCAGGTGATGGCCCTGTTAAACTGAACTCACAGGACCTCCTGCAGATAGGACAGATAAAATTCTACTTTCTCCTACCAATTCGCTCTATTGAGGCCACTGCTGCTGCTTGGCACACTCATATTCCATTGCAACCCCTTTCTTCATCATTTATGCGGTCTGCCCACCCTCATTCATCGGATGTTCGTGACTATGGTAATGATTATGGCCGGGACAATGGTGACAATGGGATTAGAGTTGGCACTGAAGCACAAGGAAAGTTCATGAAGCAAAGCAAGAGGTCTTCTGGTGAATTGGGCATCTATAGCAGGTACCCTATCATTGTTGAACCAGTGGGAGCACTTGGTGAACGTGGTACGTTATATTTGCCACATACTTATTCTAGATCCATTTCTCTCCTGTATTCTTTCTTTTTTAAATACTAACATAAAGTAGATAACATATTACTTGGTAATAATACTATCACTCCTTTCCCCTAGACCGATTTGTACGCTGCAAATATTTTGCCACTGCAATACAGGATGACTATTAGTATTTAGGACACATTAATACATAAACTAATAGCCAAAGATAACCAAAAATAACATTGTTTATACATGAACGGCCTAAGACAACCTTCTAGATGCTGTATCGGTGCATCCCTGATGTTTCAATTGTCATATCATGTGAACCCTTCTTATGCATTGTTATCACAAAATTCACTTTTGATTCTGGTCTCTTGTAACAGATTAAAATTGTCACTACTAGATATAAACTGCTCAAGAACTACTAATGGATAAATAAAGGGCGAGACATCCTTATTGCTGCAAATTGTGGATGTACTGAAACAAGTTTCTAAACTAAATACAATGTTAACATTTTTTCCTGTATTATTTGTTGTTAGCATTATGCTCATCAGAAGAGTAAAATTCAAAATTTCTCACATCTCAACATTTTATTCATACATCCCTAACTAGCTTATTATATTTATGCAGTCAATAAATTACAAATTAGAAGGGCGGACAAGGATACAGACAATAAACAGCTCCTTCTAAAAGAAGAGAAAGATTTAATATCATATGTTGCAACCCTGGCGTCTGACAGCTGTGGTCCTGGAGAATGGATGCCTGTGGCAAAACTCCATTCAGAGGTTTGTTATGTAAGAGTACTCATTTCTATCCAGTTTCTGGAATTGAAGAAATTAATCTAACCACCTTGATTAATACCAATACGGTTTAGGGAAGGCATAGGGGTTGGGCTATACAATGCTAACACTTTAATTTTACATTATTACATGTTGCGTTAAGTTACGAGCAATATTGAGAAATTACAGCCTGTTAATTAATAGAGCAATTCCCTAGCCTCCTTAAACAGAAAAGCAAGTACTTTCATTTCAAGATGTGATTTGCTCATGTCATCAGGGAGGCTTTGCACTGTTTACCATGGAAATACTATAAGAATTCTGCATTGAAGTTCGTACAAAATATGTGGGTTCACCGAGGAACTGCATTCATGCAGAAGATTTTGGTGGCGAAATGAATATGTGATATCATTAAAAATTCCATGATCCTGCAGTAATCTTGTGCTAGAAATTCTGTAATAAGCTTACAGGTATTTATAAACGCCCTAAGTGCGTAAAGCCATAAACCCTAAGCCTTTATTGTAATCACGGTAATTAATATGTCAGCTTCAGCTGTTAGCATGCATGTTGACAACCCTGCCCTATATTCACTATTTTTTTTTGTTTGTGTTTGGCATGTGGTGCCCATTCAACGATGAAATGTTTATTTACCTGGTATGCCCTTAGAATCCTATTATGTAACACCCCGCTTATCCTCTGGATTTAGAGCGCTACCATCATTGCATAACATTATCTTTTTTTTCAACTGCTAACCATTTTAAGCAAACACTACTTTATTTATAATGCAGCGACCACTTACAATATATCATTTTAAACAACTATTCTAGCATACTAGTAGAGTTTAAACATACTACCAAAAGCTAATATGCAAAGTGTTGCTAGTACGTGAAGTTATTCATGTGCTACTCCTGCCCGTGCATAATGTTCTCAACGGTCACCTAAAACAACAACAAAATAAGGGTGAGTCCAAAGACTCAACAAGTACAAAGCAAAACAATATATAACAGGTTCACGTATCAGTCCATAACCATCATAGTTTCAATAACCACTTGTTTCCATTTAATCTTTCTAATTTCTCTTCAACCACTCATTATGCATTTGCACCTATTCTCTGTCATAATGCAATTGCATATATACATGCACTTCTCTCTTATCTCTTTAGCCTATACCGGTATAACAGAGCGAGCACCCGTTGATGCTCACTCAAGCCTGCTCTATTTCCATGCGGGGATCACAAACTCGTCCTTTTTCATACGGGGACCTCAATAGCCCATCAGTACATACGGCCATACAGGGGCCTCAGTATCCACTTCCGTGGAGTGTTCACACAAAGTGGACCAACGATACCACAAAACTATCTCTTCTCATAACATGTATGCAATGCAAGTTCTCTATTTATGCACATCAACATGTCATGTCTCAACAATCGTTATTCATCATTTCTCATCATGCATCCAGAAATAGTTAGTTTACCATATCATGGTAAGCAATGCATCAATATGCATCTAATAGCAAACACTACCCGAATTTACCGTTTTACCATATACTTGCCTGGTTAGCTTCGAGGACGATGTGTGGACGGCTCCAACCCGGGACCTCTACCTGTACAAGCATCATCCGGCTCAATATACCAAAGTGATACATGCGCTTATACGCACAACACCTATTTTACGCGCAACACTCGACATCGGCATAAAACGCCCGGGGTTAAGGACCCGACGCGCAGGTACCAAACCCCCCTTTTTCTCTCTTTCTTTTTCTCCTCTTTTCTTTTCCCCTCTCTCTCTTCTTTTTTTCTTTTCTTATTCGGCCAATCAGCCTCCCTTTTATTTTTTCTCTTCTCTCACCTCATCTCTTCCCCTCAATCCCCCACCCACTCTTTCTCTCTTACGATTGGGAGCACGCAGGGGAGCTCACGGGATGCTAGCCTAGGTGCGCCATTTGCCAGCTCGCCAGCGGAGACTCCTTCGCCTCCTTTCCCCGCATTGAAGCCCCCTATTTCCCCCTCTAGCTCTCCGCCTCCGACCCCACACGCGCGCAAGGCGATTGTGCCTGGGCGTCGAGGGCGTGCCAGCCTTGGGGTAGCCTCCGGCTGGGCTCACCACCGGCCACCGGCTGCCCCCGTGTGTGCGCCTGCACCGCCCTGATGTCTCCCTTCGATCCGGCTGACTAGGGCTGAACCCGCTATCGCCAGTCGTCGAAGCCTAGCGTTGACTACCCCGTCCGGCCCTCGCGCCGCCGCTGGCTCCCTCGCCGACGCTCCAACCGCCTCGCTCCACTTCCCTATGGGTCTGAGCTCGTTGGCCACGACTTGTATTCAGCCGGCTAGCCCTCCTACTACCCAGACAGTTCACCCTCTACTCCTCTCTTAATGCATTTTGATTTAGCTTCTAGTTTTGTTTTGCTCTACTCTTTGGGCCTGTTCTTTTTGGCTGAGGCTTATGGCTTTTGGCTGTGGTTTGTGGCTTTTGGGCTTTTCGTGTGAGAGATTACAGAGTAACAGAAACTCACGTGCGGTTTTTGCCGATATAAATGAAGTTGGTATAGTATGTACTACAATTAACTAGTAGACCCCATCTTGAAAAGACACTTCGTTTAAAAGTTAGTTACTGTAGAAAAGTCAAAAGCAGAAGCCAAAAACTGAAAAAGAACATGCCCTTTATCACGCAAGGCTAGGGAAAACGAACCTTACATGGCTCGAGTTGGGTGGGGGTGAGAAGGCGATGACGATGGCCGTGGTGGTGACAGCGCTCTCTACCCGTTTCTGTTGGCCCTTCTCGCCTCCTTGTCCCAGTCTAGTCCAGCGTGGTTCCGGCGGTCCTAAGCGGCTTGCGGTCGCCGTGGACGCCGTCCTCATGCCGTCAGTCTTCCCCAATTTCCCAAGCTCCTCTCATTCGTTTTTCTCTCCCTCACTTCCTCTCTGTGTTGCTTTAGTTGGTTGGGCTCTTGAGAGCAGCTGAGCAATAGAGATACTATGTCCCCCTTGCTGAGTTCTGGTGTGTTCTCGGTTGAAGGCTAAGCAATGCAATGGCTTGTGGGGAGAATGGTTGGTGTTGGCTTTTCTCTCGGTGGAAAGGTGAAAATGGAACAGTGGCTTGGGAAAGTGTTGGCTTGAGCTGGCCCTCCCTTCTTTTGTATGGGGGCCTTGGCCTTGACTCGTGGCATAGGACGTGTCTTATGTATGGCTGTGTGTTAACTCATATATTGCCTTGTCTTAATGCATATGTGGCTACCTGTTGGTTTATCCTTAACGGTGAGGTGAAATGGTAGAAAGGTAAGAATAGAATTTCCCGTCGGATGACGAAAACCTATAACGTGAGATGGTGCCGACCGGCCATGGATGGTCTGGAAACCTCAGTGAGCGCTTAATTCATTTGGCATTTCTAAAGCCAATGGGTCTGACGGCAAAACTCTTCTTGATTTCTTTTATTCTTTTTTGGACTGTTTCATCTCTCGCTTTTCTTCTCTTTTGCATTCTGGCGGTATTACATATTATCCTTACATAGGGCGGACCAGAAGGATCGGTGGGCGCCACCCCCCATCACGTACGTACCGTGTGTACCTCTCCTACCCCCACAGCTCCACGCTAGCCATATAAATGACCTTGTCGGTCTTAAAAAGCCTTTGCATAATAAAGAAGATTGTATTTGTAGCGGTGATTACAAGCCACAACGACATCTTAGCTCTTGGCGTGGAGCCTCTCTCCCTCTTATGTATACAAGTCTGTAACTCTACAAGGGTCGAGCACGAGCTTCGAGTACTGGCCGCTAATTTCAGGGACCTGACTAACCTCAATACTCAAATATCGATGGACGATAGTTGACCTTCGAAAATAAAGAAATTCTAATGGTTGAGGCATTTCGCATGTTGCAAGTCAATACTAATAGTTATTGACATGGATTATGTAATGGGTAGTGGGCGTATGTGCAATTGTTTCATACTAGCTCAAGGTTGTGCAGAATAAAGCAAATACATATTCAAATAATGGTTATATGGCAATACTAACGATAATCTGTTAGGCAAAAAAGTAATATTTCTGAAAATATTTTTGCAATAGATTTTTCGCAAAAAGAATATTTAACTGTATTATTCAATAAATAATTTCCTATTTTAAGGTATGTTTACCAAAAATTAGTTTAAATTATTGGCCAACGTCTCATTCTAGGTGATCACCGCCTAGTTCTATCTGGACCGTGTGACGATCGCCGTTTTCTCCTCCACACCGTAGAGTTAGCACCGCTGTCCTCCTTGGCAAAATATGATGTATATCATATTTTCCAAGATAACCCGTAATAACCACAGTAACATTTTTGTATATCTCACCGTCAATGCAGCAGGCTACCGTAGACTAGTAACTCGGTATCCGGCAAACTGATCCGTAAGTCCTATTAGCTCCCCCTAAATTTTAATCCTGGGTCCGCTACTGTCCTTACAGTAACATGTCGCAGAAGTCATGACATAAGCTTGCAACCTTTTGGAAATGTCCAAATCTTCCCTTTTGATTGTATGTCTTTAATTTGCCAGCTTTACTCGCTGTTATTGACTATCTATCATTTTTCCATAAATGATTTATTAAATTCAAGACTTGCCTTTTTCTTGTAGCATCCCTTCAACAGATTACAAGTCACATAGTACCTCGTCACCTCATTGTTTCATAGTTATTTTCTTAATGAGTTAGATATCTTAGCATTCATCAATAGCAACCTTAACAAACTACTGTTACAGCATTTTGATCATATATTTGTTTAGCATAGTAGTGCTACACTTTTGAGCATGCTGTGGCTTGCGCACATGCTGAGAATTTGTTGGGCATGCAAACTAACTCTTGATTATTCGCAGCTTATTAAACACTTCAGTAAGATATGGCATCAGAGCAAAGTCCAAAAGTACCTTACACTAGAGGATGGCTCGTCAATTGAAGCAAAAGGCAGGCCGTGGTTCAAACTGTTAGAGCTGCTCAAGAAGTACCCAGAACACTTTGTCATCAATGCAATAACTAGAGGCAAAGTAACGTCAGAGTTTGTTTCGCTGGTCGCCTTGCATCCCCAGCTGCTGTAGTAGGACTGTAGGAGCGATCATGCTATGTTGTGAACCTGTACACCTTTGTGGGTATCTCTGCTTTAGCTCTGTACTTCTATGGTACTGTTTGCTATTAAAAAAAATCTGGATTTGGGACTAATTGTTGGTGCATTTCCTGAGTTATTTGTATTTGTTACATGAGTTAAGATGCAGTGAGTAAAATTACATCGTTGGATGTTTGCAAATTTACAGGAGTGCTGAGCTCTGATAGCTCGTTTCGTGAAATACTGGAGCAAGGGTTGTCAGTTGCTCGCTGAATAGAAGGCTTTCGTATCTTAAAGAGGAAATTCTCTGCTATGTTTTCCATGTGTTTTGGTTCTGCAAAGGCCACTAAATAGCTCGACGGTCTGACTACGGATCATGGAACACTGAACTGAAGTCACCATCAAAGTTTGATGAAGATGATTTGTTGCGGATATGTTTTTGATGTGTTCGTTTATTCCAACGTATCATAGGGGCAACTCACACAAGAGTTGAAACCTTAAAGCGACAGTATAAATAATACATACGGATCGAGTGAAGTACCCCATACTGAAGACATGCAGTAGCAAATTATGAGGCCAACTCAATGCTCTCTGTTCTTCATCAGTTATCCCAAGACAACCAGAAAAAGGGCGGCACTTGACAACATGACCATGAGATGAACCTTTAATATTGTGATATACTTGCTGTAACCAAGAAATGGACAAAAATTAGAATTCAATATTTTCGTAGGGAGAGGTTTGCATACTATTGCATGTCAACGGAATCTCCACTGGACACAAAAGGAGCTGCATACAGGTTGCGTAACATTGTCCACTAGTCCAAAATGAATGACAGTTAACCACGCACGGCTCAAGCCCAGCTGAGGTCCAACGAATGTCACAAATCGGCATTGTTACACAGGTCGCAAAGGTGACAATTCATCACAAATTTTGTGGTACAATCGATTCTCTGAAGATGCCAAGCCAGATGCAAAGAGCAAAATGGTGAAGCAAATGGAAGAGCAGAATACGCTTGAGCAAAACAAATGACCTTTGATCTAGCTAGCTTCCTCCACACAGTGCGGCCACGGTTGATCTCATCCCCAGTCCCAGCAAATCTCAAGCAGTGCAAGAACTGACACTGTTCTTCTGGGTGCGGTGCTGCAAACGCAGATCCGTTCATACTTTTCTAGTTTTCTTCTCTCCTTCCTCTATGTAAGTAAGTAAATCGACTACGTCATCATGCTGGCATTCTCTTCCGTAGTCAAGAGTGATTGTTTGCAACTCACAAATCAACAAGGATGATAATTTCCATCAAGAAGGAAAACAAATAACATTAAGGAATAAGTGATTGTAAACTACTCAAATTGTCTACCCCTGAATAACGAAAGGTTCAAAAGTAAGATTAGAGGGGGGAGAAGGCTATATTACAAAACAAAAACAGTCAACTGATAGTCACAGTAAAAGAAAAGGGCTAATGGCACCTTTGCATGAGCTCAATCCTTTGTTCAGGGTTAAACATTTCGCCGAAATTTCGGTCATTTTGTTACCCAACGAAAGGAAAATATTCGGTTAAATTTTGACCAAATTTGTCATCATTCAAAATTTGTCCAAAATTTGTCTAAATTTGGTTAAATTTTGTCAAAATTCAAATGAAATTTGAAAATTTCATCTGAAATTTTGAACGAAATTAACGGAATTTTGTCCATTTCGCTGCATGACGAAAAAATTTTCAATCTGAAAGATTTAACCCTGCTTCCAAATGGCTAGATTGAATTCCTTCAAAATTCCTCCAAAATTACTAAATCCAAAGAGGCCCTAAATGTATTCCATGTGATAATTCGACGACTGAAAATAACAAATCGTCGTTTGCTCCATGTGTACATTAATTTGCACCGATGGATTGTTTGTTTATGAATATGGAGTGACATAAAGCGTACTATATAACCCTGCAATTGAATTGTACAAGTACGTACGTGCATCCTCAGTTGTTGTAAAATTTGTCTCGATACAGGCCCTAATAGATAGTTATTATGTAGGGACTATTTGTGGATCGTGGGTGATGAGATTGTGCTCTCTACTAATCTGACGTGGAAAAGTTTGCTTGAGGATGCTAGAAGTCGTCAATATTTTATAGAAGCCAATCATATCTCAAAATATGCTGCCATCTTTGAAGATGAAGTTTTTCACATGAGCAATTTGGATGCTTTGGGCTCTACTCTCGGTCTTATGATTAATCCACATGTAAGCTTACTTATAACTTCGTAAAGAGCTACTAGTCTAGTTACTGGCACATGCACATGCACAATAAGGTTTTGTAAAGCTAAAAGGAAAAAAGTTAAAAGTTTTCTTATTTGAATTTCCTAGCATACCGCTGAAGGTTCCAAATCTCGCCATCGGGTAAATCCTCGAGGGCCCTGCCGATTCTGGGTGGTAACCTAAAACCTACTGGTAATCTAAAAAATCGGTCGAATTTCACGCATCAAAATTTGTATTTGAAGTCGGTAACTGGAAAAATCGGTCGGTTACTGCCCAAAAAACCAGAAAAACCACTAAAAACCGATTTTTCAAATTGAAAATTGGAAATTCGTAACACATTCATAACAAAAAAGCATGAAGTCAAGAGCACGGGAGGTGTATGGATCTTTCTAATACATTCCATTAGTGTTAAACAGTGTAAACATCATTAGGGAAACTAACTTTTATATTCAAAATTTAGAAATTCCTAATACATTTATGGCAAAAAAGTATAAAGTCAAGCACGGGAGGTGCATACATCTTCCTAATACACTCCATTAGCATTAAACAATGTAAATATTTTTAGGGAAACTAACTTTTACATTCAAAATTTGGAAATTCTTAATACATTTATGGTAAAAAGCATGAAGTCAAGCACACGAAGTGCATGCATCTTTGTAATACATTATATTAGTTTTAAACATACGAAATGGGCCTCGCGAGCATTATCACATTGATAACATGTTGGAGTAGTGGTTATGTTGCCAACGATTAAGCACACACAAAAGCAGCAGATAAAAGATGTAGTCCTGATAACCTCTCAACTTTATTAATCTGCCTCGATGTATGCATGTACAATATGCATCCCCCTCTACCCCTTATATAGTGGTAGGAGGGGAGCCTTTTTTGCATCTTAAGTAAAGGGACTAGTAATTGTATAGGATTCTGAGTTTAGGTAAGTGTCCACATGCCATAATATCGCAACAGTCTGGATAGGTTTTCTTAATTAAAGATATTTAATGATGCATCACAAGCAATAACAAGTACGTGAGCTATGTATTCTTTTCTTCTTACTATTTTTCCCACTTAATTTTTTGGAAGGAGTTTTTTAAGAACGCATGAGGATGGTGTTGGTTAAGTGTTGTGATATTTTGGTATGTGGACACTTAGTTAAACTCAAAGTCCTTACATATTACTTTAGTCCCTACTTATCTTGCAAGAAAAGGCACCCCTTCTGTCACTATATAAAGAGGTGAGGGGCTGCATACACCCGGATCTTGTATCCACCCAATCAATAAAGTTGAGAGGCTATCTTGACTGCATCTTTTGTCTTCTTCTACTTGTGTGCTTGATCGTCGGCAACATGACCACAACTTTAACAAGGACAGAAACCAAAGGCACACGGGTCGCATAGGTTAAAAATTAGAACATGTTGCTACCTATTAATAAGAACTTATATGACAACATTTTTTGTGATGATGACAAATCACTTTTATTCTTGATATTTCTCCTTCGAGAATGTTGTACACAGCTGGCAAAAAAAGACATATAATGGACTTGTTCTATGCATATAGTTAGTTAACAGGGTACTTTTCACCCTTTTATCAACACAATATTGTTATATGTGTTAATTAACTTCACTATCATACTCTAATGATCATATGTTAAATTTAACACTTGCTGAAAATTTTCTAAGGTAAACCACCACCCCATGAGTTTACGTGTGTAGGTCGGCCATATAATAGAAAGTATGTGCTACCTCCTGTACGTGACCAAAAGGGTGAAACTAAGTGCCTCAAAAAATTTAAAAGTTTTACTTTCAGTTGAATTTCAGTATCAATTAAAAGGCTGATAATCTTAATGTTGTATCATGAGACTGATAATCTTAATGCTATGTCATGCAGACCACTGTACCTTATATTCAAGTTTAGTAACAGTGGAGTTCCTCAACAAGCATAGGTGTGCAACACTTTTTTCACCTACTGATTTCAACAAGATTATGTTAAAACAAAAATTGTTGGAAGAATACAACAAAAGGTTTGTTGGAATTGGCAAAGAAGACATCAATGGCAAAGGAAGTAGGCGTTTGAAGAATGTGTTGGAGATTCTTTGAACAAAAGGAGCTATCTCTGAGTCAGAAGAAAAGGTATCTTACACTTCCCAAATTGCCCCATACTATTTATTTCCCTAATTGTGTTCTCAACCTTAAGTAAAATAAGAAATATTGATGTTGTCATATAGCATGAGCATATGTTAAGGCTACTATGAAAATTTCTGGATGCTAATGGGTTGATTCATACTATACCATTTTTTTGGGTGTGTGTGTGGGGGTAGTTACTAGGTTAGCTCATACTCTTGTTGCATTTTATTCACAAAACGTAATTTAGTTGATGGAATAACACAAAATAAGACTATATAAGCAAATGTATTTGCCCTTTTTTGGGGACCAAAGAATACATTTCTTTTCTATGGAAAATATTCTTTCCTAGCAAATATAGTGATTTCTACAAGTCTTTATATTGGTTTTGGTTATTGACCTATACCAGTGAAGGCATCACACAACATCATTTGTCTTCTTAGGTGTATAAGATCTCCTCTTACACTCAAATCTACAACAGCCGTGAGCATGATGAAAAAACTCTTGAGCTGCATCAGAACGACCAAGGGATGGGAAAACACTAATTGGGACCTTTCAAATATCCCGAAACTATCTAGAATATGAGCCAGGGGATGTGTACGAGTTCAATCCCAATCTACCTGTTCTTACTCCATTGAGCAATCAATCAGTAAGTCATGATGTGATGATTATCGGAGGTACAGAGGGAAGCAACATTAGTTTGCTTGAAGCTCGAGAATTTGTTATGCAAAACAGCCATGATGTGTATTTTGGCATAAAAGGGATAGGAAGGGTCAGAGCCAGTTCAATCAAAGTATTGTATGAAGTCAAATTGTGATGTACCACACTTTTAGATATTCTTGTTGTGGAAACTGTCATAACACACATGCCTTTTACGACAAGTATTAGCCACAAGAAAGACGTAAAAAGCAGCAACAAGGCATACACAACAAGAATATCTAAAAGTGTGGTACATCACAATTTGACTTCATACAATCCTTTGATTGAACTGCCTCTGACCATTCCATCCCTTTTATGCCAAAATGCACACCATGGCTGTTTTGCATAACAAATTCTCGAGCTTCAAACAAACTACTGTTGCTTCCCACTGTACCTCCGATAATCATCACAGCATGACTTACTGGTTGGTTGCTCAATGGAGTAAGAATATGTAGATTGGGATTGAACTCGTACACATCTCCTGACTCATATTCTAGATAGTTTCGGGATATTTGAAAGGTCCAAATTAGTGTTTTCCCATCCCTTGGTCGTTCTGATGCAGCTCAAGAGTTTTTTCATCATGCTCACGACTGTTGTAGATTTGAGTGTAAGAGGAGACCTTATACACCTAATAAGACAAATGATGCTGTGTGATGCCTTCACTAGTTAAGGTCAATAACCAAAACCAATATAAAGACTTGTAGAAATCACTATGTTTGCTAGGAAAGAATATTTTCCATAGAAAGGAAATGTATTTTTTGGTCCCAAAAAAGGGCAAATGCATTTACCTATATAGTCTTATTTTGTGTTATTCCATCAACTAAATTATGTTTTGTGAATAAAGTATGAGCTAACCTAGTAACTCCCCCCACACACACCCAAACAAATGGTAGAGTATGAATCAACCCATTAGCATCCAGAAATTTTCATAGTAGCCTTAACATATGCTCATGCTATATGACAACATCAACATTTCTTATTTTACTTAAGGCTGAGAACACAATTAGGGAAATAAATAGTATGGAGCAATTTGGGAAGTGTAGCATACCTTTCCTTCTGACTCAGAGATAGCTCATTTTGTTCGAAGAATCTCCAACACATTCTTCAAACGTCTACTTCCTTTGCCACTGCTGTCTTCTTTGCCAATTCCAACAAACTTTTTGTTGTATTCTTCCAACAATTTTTGTTTTGACATAATCTCGTTGAAATCAGTAGGTGGAAAAAGTGTTGCACGCCTATGCTTGTTGAGGAACTCCACTGTTACTAAACTTGAACATAAGGTACAGTGGTCTGCATGACATATCATTAAGATTATTAGTCTCATGACACAACATTAAGATTATCAACCTTTTAATTGATATTGAAATTCAACTGAAAGTAAAAGTTTTAAATTTTTTGAGGCACTTAGTTTCACCCTTTTGGTCACGTACAAGAGGTAGCACATACTTTCCATTATATGGTCAACACATCCACGTAAACTCATGGGGTGGTGGTTTACCCTAGAAAATTTTCAGCAAGTGTTAAATTCAACATAAGATCATTAGAATATGATAGTGAGATTAATTAAGGCATATGGCAATACTGTCTTGCATAATTTCCCCCCAACAGATTTCAGAAGCAAAGAAGGTGAATCAAGATTTCGTGTTAGGGTTGCGACCGCACTCAGGCTTTCCTGTGGTGTTTTATACGGTTCTTCTGTATGTAAGTACTTTTGCGCTTGTACGTCCGGTTTATTGTTAAAATTGACCATTAGGTCTTATTTCAATCAAACTAACTATTCTTAAATGTACGTAAGCAGACATGATACTCGTTCGGTCCGCAACTAAAATTCTGAGAGGTTGCGGATTGTCGACGCCCCTGTTTCCCCAAAAATAGGGGCATTATAGAAAGAGTGTAACTTGTGGAGAGCAGCGGGTGCTAGTTGCATTAATAAGTTGTTAGTTCCTTTTAGGTGTTGGTTGTTTGTTGTTGAACCTTCCGTTAAGCAGGTCTCTATCGTTGTAATGAGTTCAGTTGTATAGGCTGCAGCTGTCCTCGAGTAGTTTATGATTGTATTTGGCCCGTCTCTTTTTTTTAATACAATGACACGCATATCTCCTGCGGCTCCAAAAAAAAAAACGAGAAAAGAGGAAGAGATGTTTGCATGGTCACCATGTACCATGTGAAGCTTCTGTACGCCGTGATCTGCTTGACCACTGCCATTGCTCAAGGCCGGTTCTGGTGCTGGCCTGCCGCCGCCGCCGCACGGGCATGGAGACGGGAGTAACAACACGATGCAGGCAGCGGAGATGGCTGCTCCGAGAAAAAAGCCCAGGAGATCTCTCAATACATGACAAACAAGAAGACGGGATTGCTGGGGGCATTCCTAATTTCCTATACAGGTGATGTCGTGTACTATTTATACGAATGGCCATGTAGTGCTCTACTAGTGTTTTGTCGAACGTCTTCAGGGCGCCATTCTTGGACTTGGAGCAAACTCACTATCCTTCATCAGCTAATCCCATGATAGGATGGAAGCATCAAAAGAACCAAGAAACCGGAATTCAACCTAGAGACCAGGGGGGAGGTGTAAGCAGATGAAGGCGGTTACTTACGATTGAGCTGGAGCTTCTCGGTGGCGACGCGGCCCCACACCACGGCGCCGAGGCTGCCGTTCCCGATGGGCGCTGTGTCCGTGAAGACGCGAACACTACCTTCAGCGGCTGCTCCTTCGCCGCCGCCGTCCATGCCCACCCCGCCGCCTCCGTCGGCCCGCGCACCCAGACCCAGTCGCCATACATGGGGCAGACAGAGAGAATGTGATGTGCAGGAGAGATGAAATCTGGAAGGAGAGGGGCGGAGGGAGTGATTGCGTCACCTCTGCGGACCTACGAGATCACGGCGCGCAAGTTGGAGATGGAGCTACGTGCGTGCGCGGGACGCCAACGCGGAGCGCGCTAGGGGCGAGCTTGCCGGCAGGCGAACCGTCGACTGATCTCTACGAGATCGTTCTTGAGCCCCTCATACGGCAGGCGAAGTCCACTGGATCGGCTATTCCCAAACCTCTGCCGAGTGTCTGAAGGGGGTGGGTGATGCGTACTTGGGGGAGGGAGGAGAGTCCGAGGCGGCGGTGCGGGGGGAGCGGCGGTCGAGGTCGGAGTTGGAGGCGCGCTTGCGGTCGAGGTCAGAGGAGGAGCCAGGGAGGCGAAGGGACTCGGCTGGGCCGCAGGGTATGCCGTGGCCCACCCGGCATACCCTGTGGATCCGCCCCTGGGTGCTGCGTGTGGGCATCTTAGGGGCAGTTGTGTGTCCTGGTTTGTGTTCGTGCACCGACAGAAAGACAGTCGCAGTTCAGGCAGGATACGTGCCGTTTTGAAATGTTTCGAGCGTATCGACGAAATCAGAGTAGCCAGATCTGTCGACGCTCTTCCTGATGGTAGTGAGGCCCGCAACCTTCACGGTGGTTCAGGACAGAGACACCGGCCGGGCTAGAAGAACCTGCTGATCTGCAGCTTGCGAGTACTATTTTAATGTTCGCAAACATGGTATCGCTGAACATGTGTAGATGCAGTGCAAATATGGTTGATTTATTGGAGATGCCGACGAAGAACAGCAAGGTACGGGCACTTGTACATTTAAATCCCATATCTATATTTGGCCGGTCTCTTTTTGGTATCGCTGAACATGTGTAGATGCAGTGCAAATATGGTTGATTTATTGGAGATGCCGACGAAGAACAGCAAGGTACGGGCACTTGTACATTTGAATCCCATATCTGTATTACCCCAACAGGAGCACAGCAACAGACACTCGAAACGAACCACGCAATAATAAAACCATCACGACATTGCACGCGCTTCTACAACCCCCGTTAAGACCATAGCTGGCTCTGGAGGCTAAAGGTACACCATATCTTCTCGGTTCACATCAACTTCTCGACATGACCCTCCTCGGTCTAATCGAGGCCCGATGCTGCACGGTCTTGTGCCCATAAACAACTAAACACAACTATAGCCTTCCACGGTAAACGTTAACTTCCAATGTATCATCCCTCTCCAGGGATTAAGTGGGCTTTTGCAGACGTCAACAGCAGTATTGAGCCATCAGTTGTCTGTGCCGAAGTAGCGATCGCCGTACTCCCCCAATCCTGGGATGACCCTGAACTCCTCGCTCAACCCAGAATCGATCTCTGATGTTACAATCTTCAAACTCGGAAATCGCTTGCAAACACATTGAATCCCTTCAGGAGCCTGTTATAATAAAAGCTGTGAATACTAAGGTAACAGAAAGATTGAGGAGCAACAAAACCGTTCAGTATGCTAAGAGAGTTACCGAGATAAGATTGAGGAATATGATCCGCTCCTCAGGAACTCCTTTTCTTATAAGAAGTTCTATAGCTTGATTTGCTGAGTTACCTACAAAATAATGAGGTAGAAAACCTCAGTCACGAGCAAAGTGCTGGTGCTATAACGATTCAATTGCAGATGGCCTGATCCAATGTGAACTCATGATTATGAAGCACAAGAAGAATCTACTAAATATGGATAGCAGCATTTCTTCTAATGCAAAACAATTTAGCACCAAACTTTCATTATTCATTGAGCACATAAAGAGCGGACAGTTAATTCATCATTTACAAAATTCAAAGCATTTCCCAACAGATAAACCAACAAAACAAGCTTCTTAATACATCTTTAATTATACATCAGTAAAGATTGTAGACAAACATATCACATGTAGAGCCATATCAAATAATAAGAACTCATCTTTTTCCTTTTTAATATATAACAAGGCTCTAACTATGTAGTCATCTTTATAAATATAAGAAATATTGGTGCAGGCGGCATCAAGGGTTTTTTTTTACTATCACAACCTAAATCAAGTAATCAACTAACTTTAGCTCCAACAAATAAATGAACAGAAATATAATGAGCAGGCAAAACTGACCTGTGCCAAGCACCGGATCCAAAAGTAGAACATGCCGTTCAGCTATATCCATGGGAAGTTTGTGGTATATGAGCTAGATGAAGAAAGCGGATTATAGTTACACCATGAAAAATTCAGTCAGTTTAGCGATATCTTTAAAGAAATTATTAATCACAAGATCTGAATGCTTACTTGCTGTCCATTGTCTCCAACACGATGTATTAGAATTTTGCCAATTTTTATTCCTTTACAGCAAGCACGCAATGCATTCTCCATACTTTCACCACTGCAATTAACTCATACATGTTAGGAAACAATGATGAAAATTTACACAATAGCACTATTATTTCAAGAAATGTTCAAAAGAATGACTGCACAAAATACATCTGAAGGGAGGGATATGATGCAATGTATCATAAACTTTCATACATGTAGCTTGCCTGTTATGCAAGAAGTATGAGCATTGAGTACTGTAAAGTGTAACCTACAAAGACATACCGATTCATGGTGTTGAAGTATCAGTACTATAAGGATTGAAGTATTAGTACAAGAGTAGAGTATTGAGTATCCAGATACAATGGGACATAGGTTCTAGATTTTAGTCTGGACTTGACAAAACTATGTTCCAAGTACATGTCACGTACAGAAAGCACAAGGTTCCACATGCCAAGACATAAACAAAGTACAAAATTCTATTCATTATACATACTCTTTTGCATTCTTAAGTAGCATCTCCAACATATGACCCAAAAAAGAGCTTCTATGCCATAATTAACTCAGAGTGTATGTACATCCTTCAAATACATTACTTCTATCAACTTTTTGTGCTTGTGTGTTGGGTTTGACAATAACATTGTTTCAAAGCTTACCTACGGACAATAGACACCCCACAAAGCTTCTTGCAAAAGTCAACTCCCATATAAACGGATCCTGGACCCAAACAAATAGGACATGAAATGATGTTCAGCAAATAAAATAAATAAAAATAACACAAAAATCTCTAAAATTATGTATGCACCTAGCGATTTTTTTTACAGAAACGACAGTTCCATGAAATGGAGATGATCATGCATAATCGCCCTTAAATCTCTAAAAGTTATAGGTTTCCAAAAGATACAAATTTCCGACACATACTAAACCAGACCCTCCAAAATCAAATGTTTTCAGCGCACAAAAAATTGACACTTTGTCCTCTGTCAGAAGGGGGGAAAGGCACTTTGACGGTATACTTATTTTATCAGCACATAAAATCAGGTAGCTAATTCCAAGGTTCAGCAGCAGCAGAATTAATAAGTATGGCTCTCCATCTCACCGAGCTTCAGCTGCTACCTAGCATTGTGTAACATCAAGGCGATAAATTTTACCACAAAGAACTGTAGTGGGATAAGCTAACATTTTAGCCAAAATACTATGTGGCACAACAGTCAAATTTTACACCAATCAGTTATCTTATCTTCAGGGATGGAGAAATAATCCTTCCCTGTCATGATTTTAAACCAATGAAAGCTATAAGTTTTACACCAATCAGATTAAATTATTCTAGTCAGTCACAGCAGTAATTCCTAGGAAGCCTTAACCAATGGAACAATAGTTACAATACACGAAATGCTAAATCAAATGGTGAACAACTAAGTGAAAAACTGAAAACAAGATATGCTGTGCCATTTGCAAAATACCTGTTGGCGTAATAACCTGCTTTTCTGTAAATGGCAAATTCCCCAGGCCATGCTCAACTACCTAACAAGACATTTTTCATATGAAATAGCAAAGCAATTAAATCAATTTATAAGTTGATGCAATTGACTCAGCCGTGAAGTTAATGATCAAGAGAGGTACCAAACGGATCAACCGATCTGAATAAAAGACAAAGTCGGGTGTAGTGATGTCCCTATCACGAATCAGAGTATGCATTCCTCGGATCTGGCAAATTCATCATAAAAGGCATAAATAATTTGCAAATACAGTGAAAACAGTATAAAGCTTACCGATCAATAAAAATGATTAACTTTACCTGGAAAGTTGATTGAACTACATAGACTTTTGGATAGATTTTGCACAGGTCATGCTGACCAAGCTTTGTACGAATATGTTGAACGATCAGATCAATTGCAACATGGTTATCACCTCCTCGTGGTATGATCACATCAGCATATTTCTTTGAAGGCAGAACAAAATCATCAAATGCTGGCTTCACAAACCTCCCATACTACAGATGCCAACAAAAAGTCTATATTAAAACATGGGCATTTACATATGAAGAAGTTCGGTAACAAGAAGAAGGCATAAGCTAAAGACAGAATCTGTTTGCAATCCACAAGAATAAAATCTAAAACAAAACCACAAAATACACAATAGTTAAACTACCTGATCAAGCACCGAACTAACATCTCTACCTCTTTCAACTGTATCACGCCTTATTCGTCGGGCAAGCCTAACATCAGCATCTGATTGGATGCATCAGGAACCCCAAAAAAGAAGTGAACAAAATTTAGCTAATAACATGAAGAGGCAATTCATAATTGTTCTGCCTAAAGTAACAATGAGAATCAAGACAAACCTGTGTCCACAAAAATTTTCATGTCCATCAGATTCCGAACTCTTTGATCATGGAAGACTAAAATGCCCTCCAAAATGATGACATCTGATGCATTGACCTAGCAAAATGATATTTGGTCATTTAGTTACCAAAAAAGATACAGATTTCATTAGGATACACCGGTTTTCCTACTTATCCATCACTTTGACTATAATCCCATCTTGATTGAGGTTTACAGGTACTGAAAATAGCCAACAAACAAAACACTAACATATGACAGTTCTAAAAAAAGTCTAAATAAATATATGTGATGATCATTTGGTAGTAAAATCAGCGTTCACCTAGGCGTTAGGCGCTAGTTGGGTGGCAGACCGGCGCCTAGCGCCTAATTGCCGCCTAGGCGGGACAAATCGGCTAGGCGGGAGGGAGGTGCCTAACGCCTAGGCACCGCCTAGGCGGGCTAGGCGGCCGCCTAGGGGATCAGTGAGTAAAATTCAAGAGTTTTATTCTGTATCCAGATCAGTTAATCCAGTTTAATTCACAATTAAGAATACAGAGTGCATAATTTTAGAAGTAATGCGTCCGTACAAAAATCAAACCTTCAGTGACTAAATCAATCGAAATCACAAAGCATGCAATGATGACAATTTTCATAACTCAAACTAGCATTTTTCAATATTTCCTATAGAAGCACAGACATGCCCTCTATACAATATACCAAATGGTTATATTACTGCACAGAGATACAAAAAAAACTTCATATCTAAAATTATTCAGAAGGCAAATGACCTGAACTGAAAATTGCAAACACAGGAAACTACTTCATGTCAACAAGTTCATAATTAAGTGCTACCTTTCTAAAGCTTTCAGAGCACCGTCGATGATTCTTAAAATCATATATAGGAACATTTACAGGTTGTGCACGTTTTAGCTGACCAATGCATTCCAGAAGTTGTTCTGTATCAAATGCATCTGCAAACAAAGAAAACATTTGTCTCACATTCTAACAAAACAATAGTTAATTCAAGCTCTAGTCACTAACAAAGGCAGAACAATTCCATCAAAATGGCAAATCAAGTACCAGGGTGATCAAAATTGTAGTCTTGGGCAAGTGCAGATTCTTCAGCAGTTAGGCCTCGGTAGAACGAATCCTGCAAAATTACAAGCCCAAATGAATTCTAATGGCTCCTCGAAAGCAATTTATTGTATAGTTGATGAAATTAAGACTACGTGCAAAATTATCTGCTGTAACCAACTCGTGGCATACTGTCTCTTGCTGTAATCACCAGGCTACAATCACAAACCTTAAAATTCGATCAACTGCATTACTCGGACACACTACACAAAGCCAAATTTTACAGCAGGAGCTAGCAGCAGGTGATGTTCTGGTAAGCTAGTAACAGAAAAACATTTCAATCGTAGAAGCACCGAAGCAACGATGAGCACACCTGGTTGACGAGCACAACGCGGTGGTCGTGCAGCTGCTGGATGATCATGTCGCACACCGTCGTCTTCCCCGACGCCGTCCCTCCCGAAACCCCTTGAGAGATCAAATCACACACACAAAAAAAGTCTCAAAATAGAGCCAAAACGAGCAACTGATGAGGAGAAGGCGGCGGGGGGCCACCCGCGCCATGCGTGGAGGGGAGCTGCAATTACCGATGACGAAGGGCTGCCTGGCGGCGGAGGGGGAGGCGAGCTCGGCGGCGGTGCCGTTGGCGTACACGGCGCCGTTGGAGTGGGCTGCGGCGGAGACCGCCGCCTTGGCGGAGGAAGGGGAGGAGGGGGCGGAGGGGGAAGAGAGGCGGAGCGCCTCAAGGCGGAGACCGCTGAAGTGGGCCCCCACCGCCGAGTCCATGACGTCGTCCACCGACTTCTCCGGCATGGCTCCCCGCGCCGCCGCTCGCCGATCGATCGGGATTCGCTCACTCGCTTCGCGGGTTTTGGTCGGGCACCCGAATTCGCTCGCGATCGATTTTGAACAGACGAAGAAAAAAAGTGGAAACGGGTGTGTTGTGTTCGCTTTCGGGGAGACGGGGTTGGGGTGGGGCGGAAGGGTTACGGGGTGGAGTAAACCCGGTGTTTGTGGACTGGGAGGGTGGCAGGTGGGGTCAGATTGAGGACGGACGTGATGGTGTAGAAAGACTGCGCGTATAGAGGTTGAGGTGGGTACGGTCAGATGTGAGGACGGAGTGATGGTGTAGAAAGGCTGCGCGTAGGGAGGAAATTAAAGCTATATTTGGCACTATTTTATATATATATATAAAGGATATATAATAAGAATAAAGGACTTTGATGAATTTTTTCAACTAAATATTGCAGTATCTTATAATTAGTATTTAAGTATACCAAAAGTGATAAATAAGTATAGCATATTCTTTTAAGTGGTATATTAAAACGGGAGTATGTACTCTCACTTCCAATATATCACTTAAACGAACATGTTATGTTTCTTTATCGCTTTGGATATACTTAAATACTAATTTTAAGATGCTCCAATGCAATTTAGCTAAAAAATTCATTGAAGCGTTTTATTTTTGCATATACCATTTTCCATATATAAAATGAGTTTATACACAAATTATGCTATAAAAGGTAGATTGTGATGAAATTTTTTATGGAACTTACTTTAGGGAATATTATAATAATTGCTTAGATTCTTTTGGGCTTCATGCTCATGGCTTTTAGCTTATTCTATATTAACTAGTTTTTAAACGATGTGCATTTTCAAGTTGGGGATCTATAAATTGATTGTAGTAGATAATGTACGGACTTCAGTTATACCAGCCAAAATTGCACGCGACTGTTTCTCTCGTCGTGCTCTCTCGCGCGAATAGCTGTAAGCCAAAATACACATCCCAAAAGAACCTACATAATATTGGAGTAAAATTCAAAAGGATAAATAGATATAACAATATTATTTAAGTAGTACATAAGAAATAGAAGTACGTACTCCTACGAGTATAGAATTATTTTCCACACGCACACACACACATATATCATTACTATTATAAAAGAATGAGTTGATAGTTATATGTTCATTCTTCTCCAACCGCTCTATTCCCTCAACTTCTCATTATTCTTCACTTTCCAACTAATCAGATCAACTCTTTTGTATAACATAATTTTTTATACATTTAATGAGTTCCGTTGCAACGCATGGGTAAGTAACTAGTGTGTGTGTAAAAGAGAGAGAATGAATTTCTTGGTAGTGTTAAAAAGGGCTTCAATTTTTTATTCCCTATGCACGACATGTGATTCGTCATGTCTCTCATGTCTGTAAGTGATAAAAGGAATCAGATCCAAATTGCAACGAATACACAATGACAATGACCAAAGAGCACAGGTTCTCCCATCTCATTTGTTTGTGCAAGAACTTTCGGCCTTTCTTGACAGCACCGCGATGTTCTAAGACAAAAAAAAAAAGAGAAAGGGACTCCACTTATTCGGCTTTACGTGTTCTTTTAAACACGGCATGCGCAAGGTACAACATAGCACCGGCACAATTTTATTCTCCCTGAACGGTATTCAGTGTAACCAGGGGCTTGGTTTACAGCAGAAACGAACAGCCGAGCCGAGGATACAAAACTACAAATCAGCTTTTGTTCTGGGACTCTTCAACGCTCTTTCGTAGCACCGATATGACCTCTCCCGGGTCAGCAGCTCCAAATATAGAGCTCCCAGCGACAATGCAGTTGGCCCCAGCAGATGCGGCCACATCAATGGTGGAAGGACCCAAGCCACCATCAACCTAAAAGATCAAATCAGAAAGCATTTTTCAGGAAACGAAACATGGTGGGAAATTTGCCCATGGGCGTCTGCACATGCAAAACAAAGAGTACAAAGAACGTGGACCATCCTGTACCTCTATGTCTAGGGAAGGGTACTTCTTTCTCAGTGTACGCACCTAACATACCAAGATTTCAGAAAGTGGTGAGAACCTAAATCAGAAATATAAAACATAGAACCGGGAAAACTAAATGCACTGAGATAGCATTACCTTGTCCATCATTTCTGGCATGAACTTCTGGCCACCAAAGCCAGGCTCAACTGTCATCACAAGAACCAATTCTACAGGGTTTTCTGCTTCCACCTGTAAATTCGGTTATTAATAGGGTTATTAATACAACTGCTGATGGCTTCACAAAATCCCACCGTGAGAAGTTATAAGATCAGACAGAAAGGCTCAGATAACTGAAGGAGTTGTAATTACAAGTTAACATAACAATGATAAAAGAAATTCAGCAATAACAGGTTTGAGCAGCTCATTGCATGTTCAAAGGAAAGACCATTGATCTGCATTGAAGGATGAACTGCGCAGCACAATATATTCAGTGCTGATCATAATAAATGGGAAGTGAACTGTTATAAATATTATGTGTATATTCATGAGGCCCAAAGAACAATATATATAAGGAGTACAAGGGGATATATAGAGGAACATGTTATATACAGATGAGGAAACCAAGGCATATAAGGAAACGAATAACGATCATATTCTATCCTTAACACCCCCCCTCAAGCTCATTGTAGATCACACATACTGAGTTTGGAGAGAAAATACAAATATTGTGCTCTAGTTTGGGACTTCATGAAGAAGTAAGCTGTAACTCTGATGGCACAAACTGTGGAGCAAATACCTCCTCTTACACGTGTGAGCGAGTGTATGAAGCATACACTCAAATATGCTTAGTGAGCTCATGCTTCACTGGATCACGAGCAATACTGATAGCATTTGTACTGTCACACATAAGTGTCGTAGGTCCCCTCACAAGTACACCAAAGTCTGCAAGTAGCCACCTCAACCAAGTAATCTTTGTTGCCACTGCTGTCATAGCTCTCAACTCAGCCTCTGCACTCGAACGGGAAACTGCAGTCTGCTTCTTTGTCTTCCAGGCAATCAAGGAGGAGACAAGAAAAACACAGTAAGCAGAAAGAGAACGACGATCAGAAGGATCACTAGCCCGGGTCGCATCAGAGTACTCCTGAAGCTGTAGTGATGTAGAGCTAGGGAAAAACAAGCGACGAGAAATTGTCCCATGCAAATAGCGAAGAACACGAAAGAGGTGACTGTAGTGAAGATGAGTAGGACTAGGCAGCATGGATTGAAGCAGACCCATGAACCGGTCGGCGTGGGTGTAGTGGATGAAGTCTGGCAAGGCAGGGCACCCCCGCCGTTGGACGTGCCCTTGCCGCATTTGTTCTTCCCTTTCTTTCTAGAGCCACTGCTGCCAGAAGACGGACTAGAGCCGCAAGACGCCTGCTAGCCGCGCTAGTAGGTGGTGAAGAGCACAATAGCCAAGGCGATGCGGGACTTGTTCTCCATGCGCATCTCCTGCAGAAGAAGCATGGAGCACACGGTGGTGAACGTGGGCAGCAGGGCTATCATTGAGATGTGTGTAGCCGTGTTGGAGAAGCGGTGGTTGAGGCCACGTAGAGTGTTGAGGACGAGCGCGGGGTCATTGACGGGGTGGCCGACGTCGCGAAGAGAGTCGACGAGGGTTTTGATCTTCTAGCAGTAGTCCGAGATGGACATGGAGCCCTGGATCAAGGAGTGGAACTTGTTGAGGTAGATGGCGCAGGTTTCCTTGTCGCGAAACAAGGATTCCACGCGCGTCCAGAGGGTGTAGGCAGACTGATTTGGCTCCATGACGACGGCGAGAAGGTCGGTGGAGATGGAGCCGTACATCCACGTCAATACGATGAAGTCATCCTGCTCCCAGGTTGCGTCATTCTCTGTGGGGGTGGCGCTCCTGACGTGGGGAAGGAGACCGAACTTCCCGTAGAGCACGAGGAAGAAGGTGCTCCACATGGTGTAGTTCGAATCCAGGAAGTCGAGGATGACTGGAAGGCGGACGGTGGTGGTGTGCGCTGGTCTCAACGTAGCACTCGACGCAGCAAGAGCGATGGTGGAGAGGGCACCGAGGGTGCTGTTGACGAGCTCGGAGGTAGAGCCCATGGCGCCGGAGATGGTGGGCAGCAGAAGAGTAGATTGAATTAGTGTCTAATCTAATACCATGAAACAGAACAGAACGAGAGAGAGGAGGCAAGCACTGCACGGCATAAACGCCTGGTCGTGCACACATATATAGCATCGGCAACAGTCGTGCATATACAGGGAACTTGGAATACAATCCGGGATTGATACAACTGGTGGTTAGCTTTGGAACAGGAAAAGACTATTTCTATCTTTAGCTAACTATACAAAGAAAGTTATCTCTAATACTAACTGTACAAGTTGAAAGTAAATGAACGTAAGCTTACTTCTCATGTTAGAAGTTATCAATAAGGACATGTGGGGAAAAAATCTTTCTTAGTCATGACTCATGATTCATGAACCGAGTGCGATTTTTTTTAATTGTACAACATGATAACTAGAGAAGTTGTACTGAGTGCATGAACTTACCAAAGGAAAAATTTCCTCCACAGGTGTACCTGGCCTCAAGGAAACACCAGGCCGCATACCCTTTGCGTTAATGCTTTGGATGAGCTCTTGCCAGTTGTCTGCACCAAGCATTTTCAATAAGACAATGAAAACCATGAACCATTTGCTAACAGTTGTGTATTTACCTCTGGTTACTTCTATATGGAATGTGAATCCTGAGGCACCAGCTTTTCCTAATGGTTCTACATAATCTGAAGGATTTGTGACCATGAGATGGCAGTCCAAATATGCCCTAGAAAATTGAAAATGGTTAGCATTATTTGGTGCATATAGGAATAGAAGCCATCACTATAAACATAAGGCAAGGAAGGTGATCATACTTGGTGTGCTTCCTCAAGCTCTGAATCACTGGAGCTCCAATAGTTAGATTAGGAACGAAGTGCCTGCATATGCAAACAACCAGCAAAGTTATACCAAAATCCTGACAAAATAGCTTACTTTGTTTTGCCACTAATGATCTATCATCAAATTTTCCAACAAAATGAATGTGTCATCCTTCAAATTTCATCATCAAGAGGAAGTTCATCCTTTTTGACAGACATCAACATATAATGATATTCTCATTGGAGGTGCATTCTTCAATCTAAAAGTTTTAGAAAGATATACAAAAGAACATGCATACATAAGAAAATCTTTATGATCCTTTTGACAATAAAAAAAGACATGGTTCCCAAGTGAAGAAAGACTGCTATTAGTGCAATTGTGATACTTGCATGTTGATAAATTGCTGCAATGTTGTCCAGTTCATAAAACAGACTCTGTTAGCAAGCATTTCACCATCTTGGAAAAGGTGCCTATTTTCTCTATTTTATGCTCAAGGAGTGTTGATGCCAATCCAAATAGAGCGAACGCCATATTGATTGGCAGTTTGGCACTTGGTGCTTACAGATACCTCTCTTTTGCTTTTTGTTCAAAACAAAGGGACTACATTCCTAAAACCTGGCCAATGCAAGAGTAATTTTCTTTGTTATGTATTGTTACAAAAGTTTCAGCTATTTCCTTGTCAGGT